>SJYA01014886.1:0-10046 GCA_006410615.1 Neotragus moschatus
ATGTATTGCTGAAGCCTGGCTTGGAGAATTTTGAGCATAATTAAGGTTAAAGCAGGTCATGAGGGTGGGGCCTTGGTATGATGGGAACAGTGTCATTACAGGAGGAGATACCTGAAAGCTCTCTCTCTACACCAAGTGAGAACACAGTGAGCAAGCAGAAGCTGTAAGTAAGAAGGAGGCCCTACCAAAAACTGAATATCTAGCATCTTAATTTTACACTCCAACCTATAGAACCATGAGAAAGTAAATGTTTGTTGTTTAAATCAGGTGGTCTATGGTATTCTGTTATGACACCCTGAACAGACTAGAATAATTATTTAAATGTGCCTGTATCCCATCCTTCCCCAAGTTTCTTTTCTGTCTACTATGTTATTCTGGGAAAGCAAAAGTGATTTGTCTGAAAAGAAGTGCTGGAAATGAAGTCTAGGACATTTTCATTTCCAATTCAGCATTTCCACAGCCCTCACAGTCAGGTGCAAAATTCTTACAGGAACTGAGGAAGCTGGACTAGAAAAGAATGAAGTAGACCTAAGCAGGAATAAGGAAGACTTCTGGTCGGGAAGTTGCTGCCTCCCCCCACCTACTCAGGCCTGTTCTTTTTGTGGGGCTCTACCCCATGTACCTGGCTGGAGTGAAGTCCTGCAGGGCCTGCGGGCTAACATAGATGCTAAACCACAGATGAACAGGTGAGGACAGAGGCTATTCCCCAGCAAAAGGTGTGACTGATGTCAAGACTAGACAGACCAGAGGCTATTTTGGATCCCTATATTTTGCCAGGTTAAATTCCTGGTAGCTCAATTTCTGGAGTCAGGCTGACTTTTAAGGAGGAGCTCTCACCAGCCACCTGGTGACCTGCTAGTGGATTCCATGGAGTCCACTAGCGAGGACAGCATGACCAAGCCCGTCCCACTTCTTTCAGAGATCAGCACTGCAAGGCAGGGATGCACTCATCCTTGAAGGATGACACCCTGGAGTTGGATGGCCTGCTAGGGGTACCTGCTTCAGGTGAATGCACTTCTTGTCCACCCAGATATCTCAGCCAGATTGGCCTCTTAATGCCCCAGGGTTCACTTAATCTTGTCTTCTTGCAACATAAATTTTATTTAAGAAAGAAAGCTTAAGAGCTCTATGGGTATATCAGCTAAAGTATCCTTCTTGAGTAGAATGTACTTGAGAGATGGAAATATTCAGGATTCAAATATAATTCTGCTGAACAAGTTCAATTATGACTAAGTATCTAACTCACTACTTTGTGAACTGAAATAGAAATATCTTATGATTTTTCAAAATATGTATGTATTGGTATTGGTACATCCTACTTATAGTGTGCGTGGTTTTAAAGACTAAACCCTTGAAATGCTTCTCATATATCGTATTAGTAAACATCAGAGGCTATTATCCCATGTTAGAAACAGCATCTATTCTTTCACTTCAATCAATCACTGAATAAAATATTTCTGCCTCAAAGTTGAACAATATTTTAAAAATACAGAAAAACAATCAAAACAAATAAAAACAAAAACCTTACATTGAATGAGATAGTTCAACAGAAAAGAAAAAGAAACAACAATGAAAGACATTCTTCAAAGCATGACAGACACCCACAGTTTAGAAAATAATATGGTGGTGGTTTAGTCAGTAAGTCGTGTCTGATTCTTGTGACCCCATGGACTGTAGCCTGCCAGGCTCCTCTCTCCAGGAGATTCTCCAGGCAAGAATAATGGAGTGGGTTGCCATTTCCTTCTCCAGGGGATCTTCCCAATCCAGTAATTCAAACCCAGGTCTGCATTGCAGGCAGATTCCTTACCGACTGAGCTGTGAGGGAAGCCAATAAATAGTAGTCATTCTAATTTTGGCTCCCTTTCATGGATCACAGTCTTGTTGTGAGGAAGAGGCTTGCGTAACTCAATGAAACTGTGAGCCATGCTGTGCAGAGCCATCCAAGATGGACAGGTCACAGTGGAGAGTTCTGAAAAAATGTGGTGCATAAGAGGTGGGAATGGCAAACCACTCTAGTATTCTTGCTTTGAGAACTCCACGACCAGTATGAAAAGGCAAAAAGATGTGACCCTACAAGATGAGCCCCCCCAGGTTAGAAAGTGTCTGATATGCTATGGGGGAAGTTGTTTTTTTTTGTTATTCAGTCGCTCAGTCATGTCCAACTCTTTGTGACCCCACGGACTGTAACGTGTCAGGCTTCCCTGTCCTTCACCATCTCCCAGAGCATTCTCAAACTCATGTCCATTGAGTGGGTGACAACATCCAGCCCTCTCATTCTCTGTCATCCCCATCTCNGGGGATCTTCCCAATCCAGTAATTCAAACCCAGGTCTGCATTGCAGGCAGATTCCTTACCGACTGAGCTATGAGGGAAGCCAATAAATAATAGTCATTCTAATTTTGGCTCCCCTTCATGGATCACAGTCTTGCTGTGGGGAAGAGGCTTGCATAACTCAATGAAACTATGAGCCATGCTGTGCAGAGTCACCCAAGATGGACAGGTCACAGTGGAGAGTTCTGAAAAACTGTGGTGCATAGGAGGCGGGAGTGGCAAACCACTCCAGTATTCTTGCTGTGAGAACTCCATGGCCAGTATGAAAAGGCAAAAAGATATCACCCTAGAAGATGAGCCCCCCAGGTTAGAAAGTGTCTGATATGCTATGGGGGAAGTTGTTGCTTTTGTTATTCAGTCGCTCAGTCGTGTCCAACTCTTTGTGACCCCACGAACTCTAATGTGCCAGGCTTCCCTGTCCTTCACCATCTCCCAGAACATTCTCAAACTCATGTCCATTGAGTGGGTGACAACATCCAGCCCTCTCATTCTCTGTCATCCCCATCTCTTTCTGTCTTCAATCTTTCCCAGCATCAGGGTCTTTTCTAATGTGTAGGCTCTTCGCATCCAGTGGCCAAAATATTGGAGTTTCAGCTTCAGCATCAGTCCTTCCAATGAATATGCAGCACTAATTTCCTTTAGGAGTAACTTCGTTGATCTCCTTACAGTCCAAGGGACTCTCAAGAGTCTTTTCCAACACCACAGTTCTAAAGCATCAATTTTTTTTAGCTCTCAGCTTTCCTATGGTCCAACTCTCAAACCCATACATGACTACTGGAAAAACCATGGCTTTGACTAGATGGGCCTTTGTTGGCAAAGTGATGTGTCTGCTTTTTAATATGCTATCTAGTTTTGTCACAGNAAGAGTCTTTTCCAACACCACAGTTCTAAAGCATCAATTTTTTTTAGCTCTCAGCTTTCCTATGGTCCAACTCTCAAACCCATACATGACTACTGGAAAAACCATGGCTTTGACTAGATGGGCCTTTGTTGGCAAAGTGATGTGTCTGCTTTTTAATATGCTATCTAGTTTTGTCACAGTTTTTCTTCCAATTAGCAAATGTCTCTTAATTTCATGGCTACAGTCACCCTCTGCAGTGATTTTGAAGCCCCCCAAATAAAGTCTGTCACTGTTTCCATTGTTTCCCCATCTATTTGCCATGAAATGATAGGACCGGATGTCATGATCTTAGAGGGCAATTACTGATAGCTCAAGAAATAATGAAGAGGATGGGCCAAAGTGGAAATGACACTTAGCTGTGCATGTGTCTGGTGGTGAAAGTAAAATCTGAAGCTGTAAATAACAATATTGCATAGAAACCTGGAGTGTTAGGGCCATGAATCAAGGTAAACTGGACGTGGTCAACCAGGAGATGACAAGAGTGAACATCAGCATTTTAGGAATCAGTGAAGTGGAAATGGATGGATGGGAATGGGTGGCTTTAATTCAGATACCATTATATCTATTATAGTGGGCAAGAATCCCTTAGAAGAAATGGATAGCATTCATAGTCAACCAAAGAGTTTGAAATACAGTACTTGGGTGCAGTCTCAAAAATGACAGAATGATCTCAGTTTGTTTCCAAGACAAACCATTCAATATCACAGTGATCCAAGTTTATGCCCCAATAAGTGATGCTGAAGAAGCTAAAGTTGAACAATTCGATGAAGACCTACAAGACCTTCTAAAAGTAACAACCAAGAAAGATGTCCTTTTCAGCTTAGGTGACTGAATGCAAAAGTAGGAAGTCAAGAGATATCTGGAGTAACAGGCATGTTTGGCCTTGGAGTACAAAAGGAAGCAGGGCAAAGACTAACAGAGTTTTGCCAAAAGAACACACTGGTCATAGNCAAACCATTCAATATCACAGTGATCCAAGTTTATGCCCCAATAAGTGATGCTGAAGAAGCTAAAGTTGAACAATTCGATGAAGACCTACAAGACCTTCTAAAAGTAACAACCAAGAAAGATGTCCTTTTCAGCTTAGGTGACTGAATACAAAAGTAGGAAGTCAAGAGATATCTGGAGTAACAGGCATGTTTGGCCTTGGAGTACAAAAGGAAGCAGGGCAAAGACTAACAGAGTTTTGCCAAAAGAACACACTGGTCATAGCAAACACCCTCTTCCAACACAAAAGACTACTCTATACATGGACATCACCAGATGGTCAAAACCAAAATCAGATTGATTATATTCTTTGTATCCAAAGAAGGAGAAGTTCCATACAGGGAGGAAAAAGAGACCATGAGCTGACTGTACTTCAGGTCATGAACTCCTCATTGCCAAATTCAGAATTAAATTGAAGAAAGTAGGGAAAGCCACAAGACTATTCAGGTATAACCTAAATCAAATCCCTCATGATTATACAGTGGAAGTAACAAATAGATTAAAGGGATTAGATCTGACAGAGTGTCTGAACAACTATGGATGGAGGTTTGTGACATTGTATGGGAGGCAATGATCAAGACCATCTTTAAGAAAAAGAAATGCAAAAAGGCTAAATGGTTGTCTGAGGAGACCTTACAAATAGCTAAGAATAGAAAAGAAACTAAAGACAAATGAGAAAAGGAAAGATATGCCTATTTGAATGCAGAGTTTGAAAGAATAGCAAGGAGACATAAGAAAGGCTTCTTCAGTGATCAATGAAAAGAAATGGAGAAAAAAAACAGAATGGAAAGGACTAGAGATCTCTTCAAGAAAATTAGAGACACCAAGGGACAGCCACAATAAAAAGCAGAAATGGTATGGACCTAAAAGAAGCAGAAGATATTAAGAAGAGGTGGCAACAATACACAGAATAACTATACAAGAAAGATCTTCATGACCCAGATAACCATGGTGCTGTGATTACTCACCTAGAACCAGACATCCTGGAGTGTAAAGTCAAGTGGGCCTTAGGAAGCATCACTATAAACAAAACTAGTGGAGGCGATGGAATTCCAGTGGAGTTATTTCAAATCCTAAAAAATAATGATGTTAAAGTGCTGCACTCAATATGCCAGCAAATTTGGAAAACTCAGCAGTGGCCACAGGCCTGGAAAAGATCAGTTTTCATTCTAATACCAAAGAAAGACAATGACAAAAATGTGCAAACTAGCTCACAATTACATTCATCTCAAATGTTAGCAAAGTAATGTCCAAAATTCTCCAAGCCAGGCTTCAACAGTATGTGAACTAAGAGCTTCTAGATATTCAAGCTGGATTTAGAAAATGCAGAGGAACCAGAGATCAGATTGCCAACTTCTGTTGTATCATCATAAAGGCAAGAGAAGTTGGTTCATTAACATAGAACTTACAGCCAACAGTCCTATAATTCATGCCCGGATGAAGCTTTTCTAACACATATATCTTAAATGTAAGACACACTGTAGCCTTCTTGTACTTATGAACAATAGGCCCAATGTCAGCACTGTACCCAGGGACCATTTTAAACAGGAAGATTACCAAAAAGAGGCGCAACAATGAAAATATAAAATAAAAACACACTATAAGCTAAATAGATGATGAAAAGGACATGTTTGGAGTGTTAGTGCTGAAACAAGTGGGCAGAGTCAATGCCTATTTTGACCTTGGCTGAGAATGGGCACATGAGGAGACTCTGATTTTCGTTACTCTGCACATGTCCACAAATGACCATGAGAGTACTGAGGGTGTAGATTTGGGGGTGATAAACACATTTTAGTGAGTAGGAAAGTTTGTATATAAGGGGGCCTGAAAATAATGAGGACCAACTCTACAAACATTAATGAAATTGCCCTTCTATATTTCCCAAAGCAGTTTGAATTTAAATTACTTCTGATACACAGATGTCATCACTGAGCACACAGAGTTTAAGACTTTGGTATCTAGTAAAAATTTCTTAAAATACTAACATGTATTTTGCTGAATTTGCCCCTCTCTGTTCATCCACCTCATAGATTATGGCAGCGTGTTTATCTGTAGGCAGATTTGTTAGCTTTATTCATTTTTGCCTGTGGAGTACATATTGATCTAAAGAATATTAGTTTCTCTAATGGGAAAGGGAAAGATAGACCCAACTGAATGTAGAGTTCCAGAGAATAGCAAGAAGACATAAGAAAGCCTTCTTAAATGACTAATGCAAGAAATAGAGGAAAACGATAGAATGAGAAACACTAGAAACCTCTTCAAGAAAATTGGAAATATCAAGAGAACATTTCATGCAAGGATGGGCATGATAAAGGACATAAATGGTAAGGACCTAACAGAAGCAGAAGAGATTAAGAAGAGGTGGCAAGAACATACAGAAGAACTATACAAAAAATGTCTTAATCACCCAGATAACCACGATGGTGTGGTCATTCAGCCAGAGCCAAAATCCTAGAGTATGAAATCAAGCGGGCCTCAAGAAGAATTGCCACGAACAAAGCTAGGACATATGATGAAATTCCAGCTGAGCTATTTCAAATCCTAAAATATGGTGTTGTTAAAGTGCTGCACTCAAATTGTCAGCAAATTTGGAAAATTCCACAGTGGCCACAGTTTTTATTCCAATCGCAAAGAAGGGCAATGCCTAAGAAGGTACAAACTACCATACAGTTGAGTTCACTTCACATGCTAGCAAGGCTATGCTCAAAGTCCTTCAAACTAGGCTTTAGCAGTATGTGAAGTGAGAACTTCCAGATATACAAGCTGGTTTTAGAAAAGATAGAGGCAAATGAAAGTGAAAGTCACTCAGTTGTGTCCGACTCTGTGACCCCATAGTCTATACAGTCGATGGAATTCTCCAGGCCAGAATACTGTAGTGGTAGCCTTTGCCTTCTCCAGGGGATCTTCCAAATCTGAGCATCAAACCCAGGCGAAGGGTCAGTCTGCCCCAGTGCAGGCAGATTCCTTACCAGCTGACTCACAAGAGAAGCCTGAGAATACTGGAGTGGATAGCCTACCCCTTCTCCAGGGGATCTTCCCAACCCAGGAATCAAACTGGGGTATCCCACATTGCAGTGGGTTCTTTACCAACTCAGCTATCAGAGAAGTCCAAAGGTAGAAGAACCAGAGATCAAATTGCCAACATTTGTTGGGAAATAGAGAAAGCAGTTTCAGAAAACCATCTACTTCTGCTTCATTGACTACATGAAAGTTTTGACTATGTGGGCCACAACAAACTGGAAAATTCTTAAAGAAATGGGAATACCACACCACCTTATCTGTCTCCTGAGAAATCTGCACGCAGTCAAGAAGCAAAAATGGACTGTTTCACAACTGGGGGAAAAAGGAAGACAAAAGACATCACTCTTCTTGTTTAAGTTATATGCAGTTATATATATAACTATATATATATATATATATCACCCTTCTTATTTAATTTATATGCAGTGTACCTTGTGTGAAATACTGGACTAGATGAATCACAGGATGGAATCAGGATTGCCAGGGGAAATATCAATAACCTCAGATATGCAGATGATACTACTCTAATGATCGAAAGTGAAGAGGAATTAAAGAGCCTTTTGATGAGGGTGAAAGAGGAGAGTGAAAATGCTGGATTAAAATTCAACATTCAAAAAACTAAGATCATGGCATTATTTCATGCAAATAGATGTGGAAAAGTTGGAAACAATGACAGATTTTCCTTTCTTGGGCTTCAAAATCATTGTGGATGATAAATGCATCCATGAAATTAGAGACACTTGTTCCTGGGAAGGAAAGCTATAACAAACCTAGACAGTGTATTAAATAAAATTCAGGACATCACCTGACTAACAAATGTCCTTATAGTCAACAAATATCTTTACATAAATACCGCAATCACAAAAAACTAACCAAACTGATCACATGGACCACCGCCTTGTCGAACTCAATGAAACTATGAGCCCTGACCCAAGATGGATGGGTCATGGTGGAGAGTTCTGACAAAGTGTGATCCACTGAAGAAGTGAAGGGCAAATCACTTCAACATTCTTGCCTTGAGAACCCCATGAACAACATGGAAAGGCAAAAAGATATGACACTGAAAGATGAACACCCAAGGTTGGCAGGTGCCCAGTATGCTACTGGAGGACAGTGGAGAAATAACTCCAGAAAGAATGAAGAGGCGGAGCCAGAGCAAAAACATCACCCAGGTGCAGATGTGACTGGTGATGGAAGCAAAGTCCGATGCTATAAACAAAAATACTGCATAGGAACCTGGAATGTTACGTCCATGAGTCAAGGTTGGAAGTGTTCAAACAGGAGGTGGCAAGAGTGAACATCAACATTTTAGGAATCAGTGAACTTAAATGGACCAGAATGGGTGAATTTAATTCAGATGACTATTATATCTATGCCTGTGGGCAAGAATCCCTTAGAAATGGAGTAGCCCTCAAAGTCAATAAAAAAAGTCCAAAATGCAATACTTGGGTGCAATCTTGAAAATGACAAACTATACAAAAGAGATCCTAATGACTCAGATAACCATGGTGGTGTGAATACTCACTTAGAGCCAGACATCCTGGAGTCTGAACTCAAGTGGGGCTTAGGAAGCATCACAACGAACAAAGCTAGTGGAGGTGATGAAATTCCAGCTAAGCTATTTCAAGTCTGCAAAGATGATGCTGTTAAAGTGCTGCACTCAAAATGCCAGGAAAATTTGGAAAACTCAAAAGGGGGCCACAGGACTGGAAAAGATCAATTTTCATTCCAATCTCAAAGAAAGGCAATGCCAAAGAATGTTCAAACCACTGCACAACTGCACTCATCTCACACACTAGCAAAGTAATGCTCAAAACTCTCCAAGTGAGATTTCAATAGTATGTGAATCAAGAACTTCCAGGTGTTCAAGCTGGATTTAGAAAAGTCAGAGGAACCAGTGATCAAATTGCCAACATCCATTGGATCATCAAAAAAACAACAGAGTTCCAGAAAACTATTTACTTCTGCTTTATTGACTACACCAATCCTTTCACTGTGTGTGTTACAACAAATTGAGGAATATTCTTAAAGAGATGGGAATACCAGATCACCTTACCTGCCTCCTGAGAAATCTGTATTCAGGTCAAGAAGCAACAGTAAGAACTGGACATGGAACAATGGACTGTTTTCCAAATTGGAAAGGAGTACTTCAAGGCTGTATATTGTCACTCTGCTTATTTAACTTACATGCAGAGTGAAGCGAAGTGAAGTAGCTCAGTCATGTCTGACTCTTTGTGACCCCATGGACTGTAGCCTACCAGGCTTCTCCGTCCATGGGATTCTCCAGGCAAGAATACTGGAATGGGTTACCATTTCTTTCTCCAGGGGATCTTCCTGACCCAGGGATCGAACCCAGGTCTCCTGCATTGGAGGCAGACACTTTAACCTCTGAGCCACCAGGGAAGCCCTACATGCAGAGTACATCATGCTAAATGCTGGGCTGGATGAAGCACAAGCTGGAATCAAGATTGCTCAGAGACATATCACACATCTTAAATATGCACATGACACCACCCTTATGGCAGAAAGTGAAGAGGAACTAAAAAGCCTCTTGTTAAAAGTGAAAGAGGAGAGTGAAAAAGTTGGCTAAAACTCAACATTCAGAAAAGTAAGTCATGGCAACTGGTCCCACCACTTCATGGCAAATAGATGGGGAAACAGTGGAAATAGTGAAAGACTTTATTTTGGGGGGCTCCAAAATCACTGCAGATGGTGACTGTAGCCACAAAATTAAGACTCTTGCTCCTTGGAAGAAAAGCTCTGACCAATCTAGACAACATATTAAAAAGCAGAGACATTACTTTGC
>SJYA01014889.1:0-10179 GCA_006410615.1 Neotragus moschatus
TGGTGAGGTCTGTTACAGAGTTTGTTACATGTTTGGGGTGTTCAAAAGAAGAGTCTGGGCCAGAAACACTAGGAGTCTTCAAAGTAGATCATATTTTAAGCTAAGGTGGTGGATGAGATCATACAGGGAAAGGGTGCGTGTAAGAAGAGAAGAAAGTCTAGAACAGAGCTCTGAGAAACAATATTTATGACAGTGTTTCTCAAACTGTGGGCCATGTATTAGTTAAAATATGTACAACTATCATGTGAATGATTGTGGCTTAAATCAAAGATGTTCATTAATTTCATGAAATACAAATTCTGCTGGTCATGTTACTAGAGTTGGTGCAGAGTCAGAAACATCATTTTAGAACTGGGTTCTTTCCATTTTTCTGTCCTGCCACCCTCAGTGTGTTGACAGAGGGGAGCCTCATGGTTGCATGATAGCTGCCATGACTCCAAGTACCATGAGCAGACTGGGTGGTGGGTGTGTGTTAGATGCTCATTCATGTCCGACTCTTTGTGACCCTATGGACTGTAGCCCGCCAGGCTCCTCAGTCCATGGGGATTCTCCAGGCAAGAATACTGGGGTGGGTTGCCATTTCCTTCTCCAGGGGATAATCCCAACCCAGGGATTGAACCTAGGACTCCCGCATTGCCTGTAGATTCTTTACCATCTGAGCCACCAAGGAAGTCTCAAGAAAGGGTGGGGATGACTTCAAAAGCTAAAAGGGAGGGAGAAAAATTACCAAGAGAAAAAGGGGATTGGAGATTTACTTTGTCTGTTTATTGGGTGAAAGTTTATATTTAAAGGCTGTCTTATGCCTTTAAATATAGGATTTGGGTCTTGTGTGGAGAGTGGCTAAAAACAAAGACACAAATGAAGTGGGTAAGGAAAACCCCAGCCATTTGTTTGAGGTTCAGCACTGATAACTTTGTGTTTTTTCCCCTCCTTTCCTCCTTTTAGACACGAGGAAAACTTTAACAGCTCTAAAACAGCAGAAGGGACAGAAATGAAAGCTTCTAGGAGCTAAGTGTTAACTAGAACTTCTAGGAGCTAAGAGTTAACTGCTCTCTTTTTGGTTGAATTTAGGGTAACTTTGGCATTGCATAAAAGGCTCTTTCCAAAAGACCCCGTAAGGGGATTGAAGCTACTAAAGTTCTCAGCAACTTTCCCCAAAGCAATCTGTCTTAGTACTTGGAATGGAGGTGAAAGAGGCTAGAATACCAACAGTATAACCAAGAATATGCTGAATAAATGAATGAGATAAACAGTGACTTAACAATTCACACATCATCAAAATTAGTTTGCACATTGGTTGGGGAAATGGGCACCATCTTCTGTAACACTGCAGACCTCATGAAGTGGCAAATGTGATCAGCTGGTGATTGTTTACAAGCTTTCTTCCTATCACGTAGCTTTGTTTGGTGGCTGTAAGAGAATACTCCCAGTGTGGAAAAGTCAGTGTCACTCTTAAGGAGCTCGTCATTATTTTCATTTCTCTTTGATCATTCCTTGTCATTCCAGATGAATTAAGGGTGCCAAGCTAATTCCAGAGACTTGTTCAATAGTTTCCAAATGGCCCTTAGCCAGGGAGCCACAGGAATCATGCACAAGGCTGCATGTCACTCTCACACCTAGACAGGGAGGCTGCTGTCCTGAGCCCTGGACTTTAGAGGGCTCTGTATATCACAGGTATGCTCAAACACCTAACTTTGTTAAAGAGCACATGGGCACTTGATTTTGAACTCAGTTTTGGGATAGCGGGACCTGCAAACCTAAACATCCATTCTCATCATAAACATCATCAGGACCCAGGGCAAAGCTTCTAGCCATCTTTTGCCCTTTATCTTCAGAACAAAAGATGCCCATGACCACATGCTATCAATGTTTCTGGGTTGTTCCTCTAAGGTCAGAGACCCTGCTTTGGAACGCAGAAAGGACTGGGGCAAGAGCAGTGAGGTGAGAGGAAAGGGAACTTGTTCAAAAACTCTTCAATTCAGTTCAGTTCAATCACTCAGTCGTGTCCGACTCTTTGCGACCCCATGAATTGCAGCACACCAGGCCTCCCTGTCCGTCACCAGCTCCCAGAGGTCACTCAGATTCACATCCATCGAGTCAGTGATGCCATCCAGCCATCTCACCCTCTGTTGTCCCCTTCTTCTCCTGCCCCCAATCCCTCCCAGCATCAAAGTCTTTTCCAATGAGTCAATTCTTCTTATGAGGTGGCCAAAGTACTGGAGTTTCAGCTTTAGCATCATTGCTTCCAAAGAAATCCCAGGGCTGATCTTGCAGTCCAAGGGACTCTCAAGAGTCTTCTCCAACACCACAGTTCAAAAGCATCAATTATTTGGCGCTCAGCCTTCTTCACAGTTCAACTCTCACATCCACACATGACTTCTGGAAAAACCACAGCCTTGACTAGACGGACCTTAGTCGGCAAAGTCATTTCTCTGCTTTTGAATATGCTATCTAGGTTGATCATAAATTTTCTTCCAAGGAGTAAGCGTTTTTTAATTTTATGGCTGCAGTCACCATCTGCAAAACTCTTAGAAAGCTTGAATGCCTGGATACACCCATAATGAGATACTGTTTCCCAGTGATGCTGAGTATTCATTTTCGCTTCATGTTTTCATTTGTAATTCCACAGGTGCTCATATATCAGAGTGGTACTTGGCAGGAACTACATATTGTGGCTGAAGAGCATTTTGCAGTATGGGTCCTGACTATCTGTAAATATATTTATGTATAAAGGTCTAGATGGAATGCAAATGAATCATGGTGTGAATGGTTCACATTATTGTATGAATTTTGTGGTTGCTTTAAGAGATGGTGAAATAGCTATAAAAGTGGTAGTGAATTAAATGAAATCAAAATACTTTGTAATTTTCTGGCCCACTGTACTGTTTGAATATGATGTGAAATTCTTGCTTTTAAACAATTTTGCTGAGAAGGTAAAAAAAATTAATTTAACGAAATTAAACTTTTTAACATATTTGACATTTATACTTTTTTCTCTAACTTCTCACATTACCTTTGATGTGCTTCACTCACACTTTCTTATGCTGAAGAATAAAGTACTTCATGCCTGACAGTTGTGTTTTGGCATCTTTGGCAAACCTGCCCAGCACTTTTTCATTAAAAAATAATTTTTTTTTGGCGTTCTAGCCTTACTTCATAAAAACTAATGAAAAAAGGAAAAACCAATACTAGCATAACTCAAACATATAATAAAAACAGAAACGAAAGGCAACAGAATGCTGAAACCCTCAAATCTTTAGCCTTATTTCATCAGGTTTTTGAACTTCAGACACATCCACTGATAATCATTTGTGAAAGAAAACACAATCAAAGATGCTTGGAACATTACTAAATTATATATCAAAGAAGTAGAGACTCATTTCTCACAAAATTTCACTCATTTCTCACAAAATGCTCATATGAGCTTTAAAAAAATATAGCAGTTAAAATGTGACAGAGAAAAAAGATCAAAGAATTTTTTCTATTAAAATCCAACAATTTTCAAATTTAATTTCTTGGAAACAGTTTCTAAATAGTTAAGTATCAATAGTCAGTTGTGGACCATCAGAAATGAATTGCCTCATACTTCCTGAGTCTTAAGGATCTGCATATCAACAACTTTAGGTTTTATTTTTTTGTTGCTGATGCTTTGCTGAGGACACAATATGGTCATTCTATTTAAAAACTCTGAGAAAATACAGTAATATCTGTTTACTACTCATGACTATTGTTGGTTTGGCAAATAGAGCTTGTTCTCTGTACCCAAAGCAACATAACAGAAAGGAAAGACTTAATGCAGGATTATCTGTGAAAAGAACTGGGACAAAACCACAGAAAGACAAAGGAAAATTTAAGAAGATACTCATGTTTATTATCTGATTTACATTCGACAAAGCAAAGGTAGGTGCACAAAGAGCTGTTTGACAAAGTCAAGCCCCAGATATTACACTACAGTATCTCGCTGGTAGCCACAGAGGGCCCCACGCCACTCCCTGATAGCCGTGAAGGCAAAGCGGCCACTCAGTATTGACTCTGCTGTGTTGCACTCAGTACAGGCTTGCAGGCAACCGACATCAGAGGAGCGAGCCACCGAACACCGAGAGCTCTGGTTCCAGATGTCAAGAGTCAATGTTTGAACAACAAGTACTAATTAAGTACCAGAAAAAAATAACAGGCTTTGAATACTGTATAAAAACACACCTTTTCTAGAGGACAGGCTCTTGTGAGCTGCCGATAACATGCCTCCCTTTGTCAGTCTATTTATTCAGGTCAAATCAAGGACATAGCGTACAAAATTTTTTTTAAAAAACTACTTTAACAATGGTCATTAACTTTTTTCCAAGATCTATGGGTAAAGCTATTTACATAAGATTTGGGATCATAATTCTGGAGAACTTTTAATTCTGAGTTCACAGGGAAGGTATCCCTCCTATTTGGCAACAGGATACTCAGAAATACCTGAGGTACAGTCATTGAGAACCTTCAGAAGAAAAAAGAGATTGGCGTTTTCCAAACTGGCATTAAAGTACCTACACAGTGGATAAAAGAAAATTAAAATGTGAACTGTGATAAAGCATAACAGATAAATTAAGAAAGAACTTGCTACAGGGCTCCAGTTCTTACTATCCTTTACACACGATTTCATTATAATAGAGAGTCTCAGGCAGTATTCAAAAATGATTTTAGATGGAAATTTCAAAAACAACAAAACCCAATTTCAAAACAGGATTCATTTCTAGAGACAAGCAAGCATCAGTTTATAATCCTTGTATTTCTGGTGGAACAGCAACATCAGTTTAACTTTCAAAAACCAAAGTATGCTTTTCTTTAATCAGACAGGCTTATTTGGCTGTGAATACGCTCTTGCCCTGCCTCTAAAGCGATCATTTTAGCATCAATTATTTTACAAATATACCTATTATACACAACATGCCCAAATCTTGCTTAATTTATAGCTGTTTATAAAATATACATAAACTCTGATAATTTAACACTTTGTACTACTCTCTGGCCCTACATTTTCTTAGATCCTGATGTTTCTTGGCAACTGGCAATAGGAAGATTACTTTCTTAAAGAATAAATAAAAAACTTACAGAATTGTCTAAAATAAGCACCCCAGAGTTACTTTACGAAGTAGAAACTCAAATATTATCATTTAAAATGGGAATATTTCAGAAATTGAAACATCAGGAATTCTTCTGGTTCACATTCAGGACACTGACATTCACTTACATACCAGCTGGAATCCTTTCTGAATATTTAAGTATACAGTCTTCTGACTTCAGAAGGACTGAGCAAGGGGGAGAGAATAGGGAGAGGACACTCTCACTTTTAATTCTGAGAAATTTATTTAGAAAAGTTTTATTAAAAGATCTTTAAAGAGCACAGAAAACCCACACATTTTACTACTGCATGTGCGTTTTGAGCACATGAAGCAGCTCTAGAAGAGAGAAGGCCTTCCTCTGGTCCGTTACAGGTGTATAGATGGGAGCAACACTCCCATCAAGAATTCTTCAGAAAATGGCCTTTCACTTTAAGTCACAACAAAGGGGCAAAACATCTGATAATGAAACACTGAAAAGATCAAGTAACATGCTTCCCCTTTTCAAAAATAACTAGCCCCCTTCTAGCTTCTCTCCATCATGCCTTTTATGTGATGGCATTTCCTTCTGAACTTCACAGCCGAGATAAAGATCTTGGTCAGCAATACTCAAAAAACAGGTCTGTTTCTTCCTAATTCACAGCCTTGCATCACACTGCTGGAAGCTGAAACCTAATCTCCAAGTTTCACTTTGCCATTTCACATAGTTAAAAACAAAAACAGGATCTCAGAGAAAAAACAAAAGCTTTGACTTTCCCATTAAAAAGTTCATTCTCTAATTCTACAGATATCAAGAAAAAGGCAAATGTGTCTTAATTTTATTTTATATTAAAAAACAATCTCAAAGCAAGCACCTGGGTTTTACTTCAGTTTATAATAATAGACTGTGCCTGAGAATTTTTGTGCAAATACATGTCATTCTTCATTAAAAACATGCATAGCATATTTTGGGAAAAGTTTACGGCAATCAACTTTCCTTACAAAAAACCTTACAGACATAAATACACAACATTCTCAAATTCCTATTGATTGCACTTCTGGTTTAACCCTTCCAGCCTCCAAGGAAATTTCAAAGACATGTAACTATGTTCATACACCTTGGTCATTGCATTTATTCAGAAGAAATATTCTGAAAACGAGATTCCTTGGTTCCAATGTACCCAGACTTCCCTTCTTAAAATAAATCCTCCCTACCCCCATCCCCAACTTACACTGTTTGAGGGGGATACTGTATAAAAATACAAATTAAAAAACTGAACATTTATTAATTACAAATGCAAAAGGAATGTGGATGACATTTGGGCTCCCAGGGGTTCAAAGGCCTGAAAACAGAAAGCAAAAAGGGAGTCTCCACTACTCTGATCTTTTGAAAAAAGGTGAAATTCCTGTTTGATAATGCAGTGAGCTTACTTTCTGATGGATGTGTAGTTTAACCAGATGTTAACAGGGGCCAACATAAAAGCCACATCACTGTCGTCTCAGTAACAGACCGAGTTTACCCCAGCAACCTTCTGGAACAGCTTTCTAAAGGCAGTGGTCCAAACTGCTCCTTCTTCTAGCTCATCTCCTAACCTAGGTCCTTCCTGATTACGCTCACCAGAAGTAAGTGTACTAGGAAGTTCCGTATTTCTGGTGTGTTTCAATCTTACTGGATTTATTTTCTAGTCACTTTTTATTTTCAAGACAAGAAAAACCAACTGAAGGACTACATTCAACCTTTCTTCTTTCCCTTGCCTCCAAATACTCATGACCCATTCATTTATACTTTAAAGTTATCAGACAGACTTCATGCTAATCCTGTTTCCATTCTTTCACCCTCCCCTTTCTACATTCACAACCCTTCTGCGACATTCCTTTTCTCTCAGACAAGACTACATATAAACAGTGCAAATCTTTCCTTCATGTGCTAACTTGATAAGAGGTCAGTCAACTGCTGAACTTCAATCCTCTTTCAGGATATCCATTTTGGGGGATGATGTGCAAACTGGGNCTCCCCTTTCTACATTCACAACCCTTCTGCGACATTCCTTTTCTCTCAGACAAGACTACATATAAACAGTGCAAATCTTTCCTTCATGTGCTAACTTGATAAGAGGTCAGTCAACTGCTGAACTTCAATCCTCTTTCAGGATATCCATTTTGGGGGATGATGTGCAAACTGGGGTGCTGAAGCTACCCAACATGACTGGAAGACTCTGATTCCTCCTCAGTCCACTCAGTAAATTGCTCCCTGAATTTAAATAGACAGCAGAGTTTGGTCTTTGAAGACCATTTTCTGCTTTTTGGCTTCTTCTATTTGCCTGGGCCTCGGGGGTCTTGATCACTCTGGCTATCCCCAGTCTCTTCAGCCTGTCCACTAAGTTCATCTTCAACTGGCCAACATCAGGAGGGTTTCGGGATGGTCTCAGGCCATACATCTCTTGGAGGAATGTTTCCGCTGGTCGGGAGGCCAAAAAATTTTCAGAGAGATGCACTTGAGGCTCCACGGGCAAAGGAGAAGGGCAAGGTGAATGAGATGGTGAATTTGGTGGTGTGGAAGGGATAGACAGGCCTCGAGGGAGAGGCTGGAGGAGAGGGTTCTCTGAAATTGGGCTGTGGTACACTTTAGCGGAGATGCCTCGCTCCTGTAGAAGTTTGGCCAAGCTCATGGTGCTGCTGAAGGTTATGGTGGCATCTCGTCGGTTAGTGATAGATTCACCAATGCTGAGCCTGTAGGACACGGCAGGAGAATTCACCTCCGTGTTTGATGAACTGCTACCACTGCTTGCACAGGATAAGGAAGGGAAGCCAGAGCTTTACAAAGGGGAAAAAAAAAAAAAAGCAGGAGGGAGTGTTTAAGAATAAAAAGTAATCTGAAGTGAGCACTTAAGGTAATTACAGTAGTTATCCAGAGCAAATGTAGAGGAACAGGTAACACACCAGTATCTGAGGAATGAAAATTCGGATGTGTTACTTCAAANAAAAAAAAAAAAAGCAGGAGGGAGTGTTTAAGAATAAAAAGTAATCTGAAGTGAGCACTTAAGGTAATTACAGTAGTTATCCAGAGCAAATGTAGAGGAACAGGTAACACACCAGTATCTGAGGAATGAAAATTCGGATGTGTTACTTCAAAGATTAGCTATTTGTAACTTAGTCATTAACTTATTGAAACATATTTATTTTCACAGAATATGAAAAAGTTTACTATACTTTTAGATAAATTTATTTTTAACTCTAAAATATGTTATCTGTGGAAATATAACTAAAATTTATGATTAAAAAAATCAAAGAAATTTCAATACTAAAGAAAATAAATTTTAGAAATTTTTATTAATATATCCATTCTGTAAAGCAAAATATACCAAAAGATGATAACACACAGTTTAACAATTCTTTAATCCTTTAGAAAATACAATTTTTCAAAATTAAACCTAAGATGCTCTTTGAAGGAGAAACTTAATTCTTCATAATATTTTAATTATTCTAAATAATTAAATATTTTAAAATTATTTTAATAATTATTCTTCTCTACTTCTAGTTAACATTATCCCTGCAATGTTCTAGGTATTTCTGGAAACTACCATAGATTTTTTTGGGAATTCATAGGATAGAAACTGCAGCAATACTGCTTATTGTTCTAGCCTGTGTAGTACATGATTTGGACTGCCCAGAGGTTTCTGCCTTTGCCGTCAGCTTCTGGTAGGTAATCTATGCCATGTTTGCAAGAAGTATGTTTGTTCAGGAAGGAGGCTGGCCACACTAGCTAGATCTTGGGGTGGACTTGGCCATAGCCTAGAGTTGTAGGGTAGCGATTGGCCATGCCAGAAAAACTAACCCTGTGATTCAGGGTCGAAGCTTTGGGTCAGTGGACCTGGAGATGAGTTATTATATTTATAATGAGTTATAACTATATGGGTAGTCAATCATGCCTTACACAGTGAAACCTCAGTAAAAAATCTGGACCCTGAAGCTTAAGTGAACTTCCCTGGTTGGCAGTACTCTGGGTGCACTGTCAAACATCAATTCCAGGAAAGTAATGAATCCTAAGGAAGCTTCATGTGTAGAGTCTTCCCAGACCTGACCTATCAGAGACTCTTCCTTCAGCTAATTTTATCCTGTAACCTTTCCCTGTAATAAATAGTAACCATGTGCATGATAGCTTTCAGAGAGTTCTGTGAGTCCTTCTAGAATATCAATCAAATAAGAGCATGGCTTTGGGAATCTCCTGAACCTGCAGGTGGTATCAGAACCGAGGGCAGCCTTATATGGAGAGCTAGCTCCTCCAGTTGTTCAATTTGGCTAATTCTCTGTTGAGGCTCAGTTGGGTCACTTACTACCTCTCTATCCTTGGACCAGTCACCAAAACGTTCTATGCCTCACTTTCTTCATTTAGACACTACATACTCCCTCTTTGTCTCCTTGAAAGAATTATAATCATCAAATGAGAAAATACAATGTGAAAATATTCTAAAAGCAAATTATCACAGAACATTAAAATTCTAGGAATTAAAAAGACAATAATTAAAAACAGAAATTTAGTAAAACATATTTGAAGAAAGAAGTAAGGATTGCAACTGCCCAGCCCCTCTTACCTGGGGGTAACCTGAGTTATATCAGAGGGATGTAATATCCTACAGGTGGTAAAGGTAAATGTCGAGTTTGTGCAGGACAGACACTTGCCTGGGTTTGAGGTTGCAACTGAAGGGGAGAATTTTAGAGAATCAAACACAAAATTGAAAGACTAGGTTAATAATGTAGAAAGTTCATTATTAATAATGTGACATTCATCAAGTATCTTTTATACAAAAATTCCACAATCTAGAAATGAAATATACACACTGTAATAGTATCTACTGATCAGTAAGTACATAGCTGAATCCTTCAATAATTTGAAATTGTAATTCAAATGGATTTAAAACACCTTAGAAACAAGAAAAAAACACATTCTGAAAAAAAAAATATTAAAATCAAACCAGACTAAGAACTAGTCATCCAACTTTCTAGCCCAACTACTCCAGTGGTTCTCAATGCGTGATTTGCACCATGTATTGATGGGAAAAATATCAATAACCTCAGATATCCAGATGACACCACCCTT
>SJYA01014891.1:0-10194 GCA_006410615.1 Neotragus moschatus
TGTGAAAGCCCACTTAGGAAAATGTGAATCTGTAGCACCTCTAAATGAGGGCAGGAGAATTTTCTGCTTGGCAAAATGTTCTTTCACTTTTTAAAAGGATTCCGTGTAGGAGTCCTGAGAAACAGCAGGTGTATCTGTACAATGGATATGTTTGCTGATAAACGGTGGTTGAAAACCACCTGCTCTGGAACCTACAGACTGTTTCACCAAACGAGCAGCTGGCTGCAGGTGCTGTTGGAGATGCGCAAGCCTTTTGTTATAACAAAAGCCCCAAGACCTGAAGATCAACCTCTCCCTGGGAGAGAGAGAGCAAGGCCTCATATTCTGGGATCTCTTAACAGCATGATTTTATTGCCGCTGAGCTGCATATAGTGAAAATTGGAGCTATGGAGGAATCTTTTCAATGGCGCAGTTGAAAAGTACATTTAGACTGGTGACTAGCACAAAATAAACCCTCAAGCCCAGCTCAGCACTAACTACCTCTGTGAATCTGAGCCTGGCTTTCATTTGTAAGATAAAGATAAATTATCATGTATCATGTCTACCTCGTGGGTTACTGAGAAGACTGAGATACACAGATAAAGCAGTAATACTTTATCAATAAATGTTTATAGTAATACTTTCTCAGTAAATAATACTTTCTCAATAAATGTTTATAGTAATAATTGTGATTACTGTCATCATCACGGTTATTATTTTCAGAACCTCATCTGTTGCTTTGCTCTGTCTTCCCGGATTGTATAGACTAATATGGAAGTGCTAATAATTACACTTAAGAGGAAAAACTTCAAGTTCTATCTAACGTAAATTAAATTTAACAAATTAAACATTTCTTGGTCCCTATATTATGTTTCCACAAAAGTTTTTTTTTTCCAATTTATTTTTATAAAACTTCTATATAATCAACAAAACTCTACAGATGGAGATTTATGGGCTAAGGATTAAGTTATTTGGCTCAAATTGCAGAGTTCGTGTTTTTTGGAACTTTGAATTTTGGAGAGTACAAACTAAGATCTTCTGGTTTTACAGACCTGCATTGCCCATTCTTCACTACAATTTCTAGGGACTTAAGACAGCCAGCCATCTCAAGATATGGGTGCTCTTCTTCCCCTGGCCTGTGTAAGTTTTGCCCAAGTACATCCTTTGCTTCTCTAAAATTAAACATTTAGTAGAATTCCTACTAAAGAATCCACCTGCAAGGTGGGAGACCTGGGTTTGATCTCTGGGTTGGAAAGATTCCCTGGAGAAAGGCATGGCAACCCACTCTGGTATTCTTGCCTGGACAATCCCCGGTGAGCTACATACAGTTCATGGGGTCGCAAAGAGTTGGACACAACTGAGCAACTAAACACTCCTCTGTGCTTTAATTCTAAACTGTGTTTACAGGGACTTCCCTGGTGGTCCAGTGGTTAAGAATCCGCCTTGCAATGCAGGCGATGCAGGTTCAACCCCTGATCAGGGAACTAAGATCCCACATATCATGGAACAACTAAACCCACCAGCTACAGCTACGAAACCAGCACCTTCTGCAGGCCCTGGGCCACAACTAAAGAATCTGCGAGCAGCAACAAAAGATCCCGCATGACGCAGTGAACATCTCGCATGTGGCACCTGAGACCCTATGTAGCCAAATAAATAGTTTTATTTTTAAATGTATTTAGAGACATGTTCTCATTTGAGTCTGGCAATAACTTTCTAGTCCAGTAGAGGTTCGGTGACCCTCTTTTTCCCGACTGAGTGGGGGGGATTAAGGCCCAAAGCAAGCAGGTGGTGTGCCTGGGGTCCCAAAGGTACTCAAAGAGGCAGTGCAGAGAGGCAACTCAAGTCCTCAGATTCGCAGCGTGTGACTCCTCCTCTTCTATCCGTCATCACAGAGGCCACCTGTGGTTGTGTGCTAATCATCATAATAAGAGAAAATCATATTAAAATTTGGCTCTGAATGCATCCCAGGAAAAACAAAGCACTTTACAGTTTTATGCAGCCAAACTCTTTCCCGAGGCCTTTGTTTTCTATGCTGTGAAGAAAATGCAAAAGGCAATCCTTACTGCTAGAAAATAACTCCCAAGGATATACCAATGAACTCTTTGCCTAAAAATAAACTCAATTTGGCAAGAGCCACCTGCTGTTTCTTTTAAAATAGCTGGGGAAACAAATTTGAAAGCCTCAGGGATTTGTCCTCTTTCACGTTTCTTTCCAAACTCCCTATATTCTCTTCATTTTAAAATCAGCGTCACTGAGATACAGTTAGCATACAATAAAATGCACATATTTTAAGTATACAGTTCTATGAATTTGGCAAATATGTAGACCTATGTTACCTTCATCCCAATAAAGATACAGAGTTCTTCTTACACTTCTGGTAGCTTGCTTATGAGCCTTTGCAGTAAATCTCTTCTAACTTCACATTCCAGCCAGTCACTGGTTTGGTTTTTTTTCACTATAGTTTTGCCAAGACTTTGAATTAATGGAACCATGCTTTTTTAAAAAAAATCTGACATCATGTACTCAGCATAATATTTTGGAGTTTCATTCATGTTAGTCTGTGTATCAGTAATTTGTTCTTCTACATTGGTTAAAAGTACTTCATGTACAAACACATCACGTATTTTAATGCATTCACCTAGACACTTAGTTGTTTCTAGTTCTTGGTTATTATGAGAAATGTTGCCATAAAATATTGATGTAGAAGGTTTTGAGGGAACATAGAATTTGATTTCTCTTGTGAATTGCTAGGTCAGATGAGAAATGCATGTTTAACTTTATAAGAAACCTCCATATCTTTTTCCAAAGTGTTTGCAAAGGATGAGGGTTGTAATTTCACCACATCTTTTGTCGCTGTCTTCTCCCAGTACATCCTCAGGCAACCACTGGTCTGCTTTCTCTCCCTAGAGCTTAGCTGGCCATAGCATTCTGTAGCTATAAATAGAGGCAAAAGGAGAAGAGGGTGGCAGAGAATGAGACGGTTAGACAGCATCATCCACTCAATGGACATGAATCTGAGCAAACTCCGGGAGGTAGTGAAGGATAGGGAAGTCTGGTGTGCTGCAACCCACGGACTCCCAAAAAGTCAGACACGAGTTAGCGACTAAACACACACATACACAGCTATAAATAAGTGGAATCACACAGCATATATTTTTTTTGTCTGGCTTTTTCTGTAGCATCTAAATAAGTCAGACAGAGAGAGATAAATACTGCATGATATTGCTTCTATGGGGAAACTTTTAAAAATGATACAACTGAACTTATTTACAAAATAGGCTCACAGACTTAAAGAATGAACTTATGCTTATGCCAAGGGGAAAAATGCAAGGAAGGATAGTTAGGGAGTTTGGGATTGATGTGTACACGTCGCTGTATTTAAAATGGAATCAACAAGGACCTACCTTATAGCAGAGGGAACTCTACTCAGTATTCTCCAACAATTCTCTAAATGGGAAAATAATTTGAACAAGAATAGATACATTTTTAGGTATAACTGAATCACTTTTCTGTACACCTGAAATGCAACACTGTTAACTATACTTTAATATAAAATATAACATTCAGTAAATAAATAATAAATGTAGTCATATAATATGTACCTGGTTTTTTTTCACTCAGTATAATGATTTGAGATTCACCTATTTTCATCTGTTACTTGTTATTGCTGAATAGTATACCATTGTGTTGATATCCTACAATTTGGTTTTTCATTAACCTGTTGATAGACATTTGAGTTATTTCCAGTCCTTGACTATTATAATAATGTTCCTATAAACTTTCATTTACCAAGTTGTGTGGACATTTGCTTTTGTTTTTCTTGAATAAATACACAAGAGTGAAATAGCTGGGCCATTTTGCATGTAAATGTAGCTTTTAAAGAAGCTGCCATATTGTTTTCCAAAGGGGTTATACTAGTTGCTTCCTATTTTATTAGTATTGGGGATGATTACTCTTTTTAATTTTAGGTATTCTAGTAGGGACATAATATTATCTTATTATGGTTTTAATTTGAACTTCCTCAATGGCCAATGATCTTTTCTTATGCTTATTTTTCCATCTGTTTACGCTTTTTGTTTAGGTAAAATGTCTGCTCAAATCCGTTGCCCTCATCTTTTTTTTAATTTAGCTCTTCTTATTGAATTGTAAGAACTCTTCATATTTTTGGATACAAATAATTTTATTATTAGTTTTCTTATCAAGCTGTAACAGACCTAGGCTTCCCAGGTGGTGCGGTGATAAAGAATCCTCCTGACAATGCAGGAGATGGGGGTTCAACCCCTGGGTTGGGAAGATCCTATAGAGAAGGAGATGGCAACCCACTCCTGTATTCTTGTCTGGAAAATTCCATGGGCAGAGGAGCCTGTTGGGCTACAGTCTGTGTGGTTACAAAGAGTCAGACACGACTGAGCACACACAGATACACACATATAAATGACCAACAGTTATAGTTATGGCTAGTTCCAGGTGCATGCTGCTGCTGCTGCTGCTAAATTGCTTCAGGTGTGTCCGACTCTGTGCGACCCCACAGACGGCAGCCCACCAGGCTCCCCCGTCCCTGGAATTCTCCAGGCAAGAACACTGGAGTGGGTTGTCATTTCCTTCTCCAATGCGTGAAAGTGAAACGTGAAACTGAAGTCGCTCAGTCGTGTCTGACTCTTAGCGACCTCACGGGCTGCAGCCTACCAGTCTCCTCCATCCATGAGATTTTCCAGGCAAGAGTACTGGAGTGGGGTGCCATTGCCACATAGCAGAGTAATTTAATACTCTATACATAAAAAAGGATCACTGAAATAAATCTAGTTACTCTCTATCACCATACAAAGTCCAATCTGGGTAATTTTCACTACTCTGCTTTGCAGTGTGCCAATCTGTTCTTCCGTGTCATCTAATTTTCTGTTAATTATAATATTTTTTTAAAATTTCTGTTATTGTAGTCTTTATCTCTGATTGGGTCTTCTCTTTATTGTCTAAATATTTGTTAAATTTCTCACTGTGCTCATCTATCCTCCTCTTGCGTGATCATTACCTTGAACTCTTTGTCAGACAGATGGCTTATCTCCATTTCACTTAGTTCTTCATCTGGGGGTTTCTCTCATTCTTTCATTTTGAATAGATTCATCTATTGGCTCATTTTACCTAATTCTCTCCTTTTATTTATATGTACTAAGCAGGTCAGTTTCATTTCTTAATCTTGGAGAAATGGCCTTATACAGGAGACACTCTATGGAACCTGGGGCTTCCCAGGTGGTGCTAGGGGTAAAGAACTCACCTGCCACAGAAGGAGATGCAGGAGACGTGGGTTCAATCCCTGGGTTGGGAAGATCTTTTGGAGAAGGAAATGGCAACTCACTCCAGTATTCTTTCCTGGGAAATCCCATGGACAGAGGAGCCTGGTGGGCTACAGTCTATGGGGTTACAGAGTTGGACATATGCAAGCTTAGGCTCTTGGGGCCCAGCAGGACACTCCCTTCTGGTCACCAGAACCATATGCTCTAATGATGCCCCCTATGTGGGTTGTATAGGCCCTTCTTTTTCAGTGGGGCCAATTACTGTCAGTATGCTAATAGGCTGACCTATCCCTGTACCGGTTGACTGCCAGGCTCTTCCTCATTTAAGGAATATGGTCTGCTGGTGGACAGGGCTGTGTCTTGGCATGAATGGAAGCAAGGCCACTGGGTCCCAGAGTTGATGCTAGCCTGCTGTTGAGTAAGGGCCATGCCTCTGAACCCATTGGTGGGTGGAGTCAGGTCCTAGGGCAGCTGATTGTAGGGCTCTCAGAGTCCCAGTGCAGGGGCCAGGTCACTGCTGAGCAAACTCTCTCCCCTGCAGTTCTGTTAATGTATCAGTATAGGGAATGTTAGGGCTGATCTAGAAAGGTCTTCCTTTCTAGGTATAACTCTTAAGCTGTGAACTTTCCAGTGTTTCTTACTAAACGGCTGGAGCAGAGTGAGTAACAAGTTGTTAAGGAATAAAACCTCTCGTCTCACCAAATTGGAATTCTAACATCCTGTCACACTTTGACCTCCAGTTTCTCTGTTTCCCTTTCATCCCAGTAGTAGCCACTACTCTGTAAGCCCCACATTGTCTCGCCCTGCATATGTGCAGTCTAGGCTTTAGCTGAGAACTCATGAGGACTCCTCATGCAGACTTCTGGGATGCTCTCCTGTTCATATCTCCCTTTTGTTTATCTGTGTCACAGATTCCAGCTCCTTCAGCTACCCCAGAGGTTATCGTCTGCTTCCTTGATGCAGTACAACTGATGTTCTCTGCTTGGACCACAGTTGCTTCCTCAGTTTGGAAATTACCCCCTGATGGAGAGCTAAGGCAATGGTAGGACTCTCCTGGTTAATTCTCCTCTTTTCAGATGTTGTAGACTTGTGCATCTGCATCTTGATGTCCAATCTCTGAAAACCATTACCTCACTTATTTTGTTTGGTTTCATAGTTGGCTACATTTAAAAGGTAAGTCCACTACTATCACAGCTGGAAGCAGAAACTCACTCCAACTTCTTTGACAAAAAAATAATAGAGAAGGCCAATGGGCTAACCTCATCTGCGTGTTCTAAATGACTGGCCATGTCCTGAGAAGGATTTGTGGTCTGGGTCCCAAGCCATGGAATTGACTAGTAGGTTCTTCCATAGTTCAGTTCAGTTCAGTTCAGTTCAGTTCAGTTCAGTCACTCAATCGTGTCTGACTCTCTGCGACCCCATGAATTGCAACACACCAGGCCTCCCTGTCCATCACCAACTTCCGGAGTTCACTCAGACCCACCACACCCATCAAGTCAGCGTTGCCATCCAGCCATCTCATCCTCTGTCATCCCCTTCTCCTCCTGCCCCCAATCATTCCCAGCATCAGAGTCTTTTCCAATGAGTCAACTCCTCGCATGAGGTGGCCAAAGTACTGGAGTTTCAGCTTCAGCATCATTCCTTCCAAAGAAATCCCAGGACCAATCCCCTTCAGAATGGACTGGTTGGATCTCCTTGCAGTCCAAGGGACTCTCAAGAGTCTTCTCCAACACCAGAGATCAAAAGCATCAATTATTCGGCGCTCAGTCCTCTTCACAGTCCAACTCTCACATCCATACATGACTACTGGAAAAACCATAGCCTTGACTAGATGGACCTTAGTTGGCAAAGTAGTATCTCTGCTTT
This sequence comes from Neotragus moschatus, assembly GCA_006410615.1. Classification (NCBI taxonomy): domain Eukaryota; kingdom Metazoa; phylum Chordata; class Mammalia; order Artiodactyla; family Bovidae; genus Neotragus; species Neotragus moschatus. The sequence continues at coordinate 7,140 of SJYA01014891.1, forward strand.
TGAATATGCTATCTAGGTTGGTCATAACTTTTCTTCCAAGGAGTAAGTGTCTTGATTTCATGGCTTCAGTCACCATCTGCAGTAATTTTAGAGCCCAGAAAAATAAAGTCTGACACTGTTTCCACGTCTATTTCCCATGAAGTGATGGGACTGGATGCCATGATCTTCGTTTTCTGAATGTTTAGCTTTAAGCCAACTTTTTCACTCTCCTTGTTCACTTTCATCAAGAGGCTTTTTAGTTCCTCTTCACTTTCTGCCATAAGGGTGGTGTCATCTGCATAGTGGTTAAAGTGGAGACTCATATTACTTACCAGTGTATGGCCTTTTTCTTGAATCCTAGCTCTTTAAACGAAGAAAGGTCATCTTGTTTTAGTATACACAAGACTGTCAATCTTTGATGGACAGGTAAGTTTGCCTTTTATTTTAGTCCAAGCACTTCCTTGGACCAAATGTCATATTGAGAATGTAATTCTTGGTTTTCTTGGTTGTAGACTTCTTACAGACAATTCCTAATGCCATAAAGACCACTAGTACTCACCTATGTCTGTTTCTGTCATAATTCTTGGAAACACAGAAAGGTTATGATTCCTAGTTCATGCCAGTCAGGCAGGACCACATGACTAGATCAAGGTAAGAAAATGTGAGCGAAGGACACAGGTTTCATTTAAGAGTTAAAGCATTAAAGGACCAATGTGCCACCTACACACATTCTTCTCATGCCAAGGTGATCTTGGAAGCCAAGCAATAGCCAGAAAGAAAGGAAGAAGACTGGGTCCCTGAGTCACTGGATAGAGTAGAGCTCCCACCATTGCAAACTGATCCTTTTAAAAGTGCTAAGTAAACATGTATTGTGCTGAACTACTAAGGGATTATCTGTCACAGTAGCTAGTTAGTAGTTATTTAGCTTAATACACCCTATTTCTTCACAAATAGTCTTCTGTTCCACTAAAATATCAGCATCTATCCTTTCTTTCTCATCATCCCTAGATTAAAATTCTAAAGCCTTAAAGTGGCTTTTACAAATGACTCAACTTCTGACATTGTCAGTGAACTTTGCCAATTTTAACCCAAGAGACTCTAAGGTCTGCAGTCCTATGCAACAGCATGTATCTACCACTTCTGGTCTTGCCTTCAATGGCCAAGTAGTAAGTTTCTGTTCTTCAAGGACTTTCTTCCTAAGCTGAAGTCTTACCCAGGCCTTTTATCCAAATGGAGATTTGGTGGTGGTGAGGGAAATGGATTATTGCCTTGCATGGCAGAGGCAAATCTCCTGAGGCAAGTCCCTTGAGTGTTTTGATGTAACTTTCTTAAGTTTGGATCTTATAAAGCCTCTCTACCTGAATAAAGTCCAGGCTGAGACATGGTTATTTTCCCATGGCCGGGGCTATGGCACGTTTGCCAAAAATCTTTGTAAGGCCAATTGTCTTTTTTTAATTTGGATTATCCCAAGAAAATGAACCAACAAGCTTTGGCAGCCCAGTGTTCATGGAAGCATTCTTTATAATAGCCAAGACAGGGAAGCAAACTACATGTCCATTGACAGAGGATAAAGACATTGTACATATATACCATGGAGTATTACTCAGCCATTAAAAAGAATGAAATAATGCCATTTTCAGCAATAGAGATTGTCATACTGAGAGAAGTAAGTCATACAGAGAAGGAGAAATATCACGAGATTCCTTATACGTGGAATCTAAAAAGAAATGATACAAATGAACTTATAAAACAGAAAGACTCACAGACTTAGAGAATGAGCTTATCGTTGCCAGGAGGAAGGCTGGGGGGAAGGATAGTTAGGGAGTTTGGGACCGACAAGTACATACTGCTACATTTAAAGTGAATAAACCACGACTTAACTGTGCAGCACATGGAGCTCTGCCCAGTGTTATGTGACAATCTGGATGGGAGGGGAGTTTGGGGGAGAATTGATACATGTATATATATGGCTGTTCATCTGAAACTATCACAGCATTGTTCATGGGCTATATCCCAATACAAAACAAAAAGTAAAAAATAAAAAATAAATCAGAAAAGAATATTACCACCTGTTAGGGAAATTAAATAAAAACTACTCTTGTGTAGGCTTTAGAGACAAAGCAGAATGGGCCTCTGACCTTGCTTCTTGCTTCTAACATGCCTGGACACTGCCCTGACTGGGAGCGACTGGGAGTGACTGCCTGCTGTGAGTGGAAGACTTGCAGCACCTTAGATAAGATGGGGGAGGTATCTCGAGATTGTTGAGCCCCTGGAGGGGGAAGCCTAGCAAACAAAGCCCCAGGCTTAGCAACATTCCAAGTTTTAAGGCAACGCTGAAGGCAATGGCACCCCACTCCAGTACTCTTGCCTGGAAAATCCCATGGATGGAGGAGCCTGGTAGGCTGCAGTCCATGGGGTCACTAAGAGTCAGACACGACTGAGCGACTTCACTTTCACATTTCACTTTCATGCATTGGAGAAGGAAATGGCAACCCACTCCAGTGTTCTTCTTTTTTTTTTTTTAATCTTTTAATTAATTTATTAAAAAATAAATTTATTTAATTGGAGGTTAATTACTTTACAATATTGTATTGGTTTTGCCATACATCAACATGTATCCGCCACATGTATACACGTGTTCTCCATTCTGAATCCCCCTCCCTCTTACCTCCCTGTACCATCCCTCTGGGTCATCCCAGTGCACCAGCCCCAAGCATGATACTGGATGCTTGGCACTCCAGTGTTTTTGCCTGGAGAATCCTGGGGACAGGAAGTCTGGTGGGCTGCCGTCTATGGGNTGTATACACGTGTTCTCCATTCTGAATCCCCCTCCCTCTTACCTCCCTGTACCATCCCTCTGGGTCATCCCAGTGCACCAGCCCCAAGCATGATACTGGATGCTTGGCACTCCAGTGTTTTTGCCTGGAGAATCCTGGGGACAGGAAGTCTGGTGGGCTGCCGTCTATGGGGTCACACAGAGTCGAACACGACTGAAGTGACTTAGCAGCAAAGAATGCTCAAACTACCACACAATTGCACTCATCTCACAGGCTAGTAAAGTAATGCTCAAAATTCT
>SJYA01014893.1:0-10049 GCA_006410615.1 Neotragus moschatus
GACAGGGAGGCCTGGTGTGCTGTGATTCATGGGGTTGCAAAGAGTCGGACACGACTGAGGGACTGAACTTAGCTGACTGATGGTTGATTAGATTAAGTTGCTCATACATAGGAGTGACTTCTGGAAAATCATGCTAAAAAATGAGAATTAAAACTTGAGGAAAAAAGCAGCCACACATTCCAGGGAGAAGGAGTCTATGGTATAAGTTCAAGTAAGTTAGTCTTTTATAAAGAGTAGTAAAAGTGAACAAATTTGTGAGTTGCTATAACACATTATTTAAAATAGCCAGTTTCCAAACAATTATGGTGAAAGTGGCAAAGAAACATATTCAGGGAGAAATGTAGTCAACAGAAATGGACTCTGAATGGGACCAGGTATTAGATTTGACAGACAGAGGCTTCAAAGCACCTAATTAAAAAATAAAAAAAAGACAAGACAAACTGTAATCAAAGAATTAAATGAAAATATTACAGTAACTCAACGAATAGCAAATCTTAATGGAAAGATAGACACTTTGATAAAGAACCAGATGAAAACTCTATAGTTGTAAATGCAACAAGTGAAATGAGAAATTATCTAAATGAACTTAACAGTAGATTGGAGTTGCAAAAGAATCAGTAAGTTTGAAGGCAAATGAATAGGAATTACCTAATCCAAAGAACAGAAACGAGACTAAAGAAAAATGAACATGTCCTCAAAGTGGTAAAACATAAAGTTTACCAACATACATTTAATGGGAGTTCTTTTTAAAAAGAGAAGGGAGAAAAAATGGGACAGTTTGTTTTGTTTTTTTAGAAGAAACACCATTTTCTCAAATGTTGTAATGAGAAACAATCTGTTGATCTGAGGAAATCAATAAGGCCCTTACAGGATAATCAGGAAAAGATTACACATGAACATGTGATAGTTCAGTTGTTGAAAAACAATGACAGTGAACACCTTAATTAAAAAAAAAAAAACCTAATGAAAATTGAAATTAAAATGTTATTGGCTAATGTCTCATTAGAAATAATAGAGACCTGAAGGCAGAAAGAAAAGGAAGAATTTAACCAACAATTCTGTATCAGTAAAACTATCCTTCCAAAATGAAAGTGGAATAAAGACATTACCAGACCAACAAAAAGTGAGAAGAACTCTTTGCTAGCAGACATTCCCTTCCCTTAAAAAAAGCTAAAGAAAATCCTCTGGGCTGAGAGAAAATGACACCATGTGGTACCTGAACTAGATAAGGGAGTGAGTAAGTACACTGGAAAGACCATATGTATGCACATGCTTGTGTGTATATATACACGTGTATAAAAAATGAAGAAAAATGTGAGCCTAAAATATCTGTAAGTGTATATACACATATCCTTGCACAAGCACTGGAACAAAGGGAATCACTTTGCAGTACACCTGAAACTAACACAAAGCTGTAAATTAACTATATTTCAATCTAAAAAATGGTATAAAAAACTAAAAAAAAAAAATTACTGCGCAACCAGCTGATCACAAGAGAGCTTGAGTGGCTATAATATTAAAAACAATACATTTTAAGAACAGAAATATTACTAGACAGAAAGTGGGACATTTCATGACAGAAGGTCAAAACATCAAGAGAAAAAAATGATTATAATGTAACACATGTTTACAGCTAACAGATCTTTGCATTACACGAAACAAATGGAATTGAAAAGAGAGACCGACAAGTATTAGCTACTTGGCTTGTCACATAAAGAATAATATTCTGACAATAGAATAAACATTCTTTTTCAAATGTATATGTCTATTCTCTAGGATAGACCATAAGCTAAAGTAATATTGTTTTGCCCAATATATTTAAAAGGATTGAAAACATACACAGTATACCCCCAGAACAATGGAATGAAATTAGAATCAACAGAAAATGAGGAAATTCCCTCCATATTTGGAAATTAAACAACATGTTTTAAAATAACCCTTGGGTTGAAAAAAGAAATAATAAGGACAATTAGAAAATGAGAACACAACATATCCAAAAATTTGAGTTCAGCTATAGAGTGATTAGTAGGAAATTTATATTTTTAAATATGTTGTGCTGTGCTGTGCTTCCCTGGTGGCTCAGACACTAAAAAACCCACCTGCAGTGCAGGAGACCCAGGTTTGATCCCTCGGTCGGGAAGATTCTCTGGAGAAGAACATGGCAAACCCACTCCAGTATTCTTGCCTGGAGAATCCTATGGCAGAGGAGGCTGGTGGGCTGCAGTCCATAGGGTCAGCAAGAGTCAGACACGACTGAACAACTAACACTCACTTTCACAAGATAGAGTGTTAGTAGGAAATTGATAGTTTTAAACATGTTGTGCTGTGTTGTGCTTGGTCGCTCAGTTGTGTCCGACTCTCTGCGATGTTATAAAGGAACAAAGATATTAAATTACTAGTCTAAGTTTCTACATTGAGAGCAGAATAATATAAAATCAAACCTGAACTATGTGGAATAAAAGAAATATTAAAGATCAGAGCACAAATAATGAAATAGGAAACAGAAAACCAGTTAAACCAAAAATTAGTTCTAATCTGATAAATCTTTAACTAGCTTGACCAACAGAAAACCAGTTTTTTTTTTGTTTTTGCTGTTGTTTGTTGGTTAGTTGCTAAGTTGTAACCAATTTTTTTGTGACCCTGAGGACTGTAGCCTGCCAGGCTTCCTTGTCCATGGGCTTTCCCAGGCAAAAATACAGGAGTTGGTAGCCATTCCCTTCTCCAGGGGATCTTCTCCACCCAGGGATCCATCCTGAGTCTCCTGCATTGCATAAGAGAGGATGTAAGTTGCCAAACTCAGAAGTGAAAAAGGGGCATCATTGTATACCCTACCAAAATTATGCCAACAAATTAGACAGTTTAAATGAAGTGGAGAAATTTCTAGAATCACACTTTTTAAGCAAGTCTATTTCTTAAGAAATAGAAAATGTATTTAAACCTTTATACATTGATGAAATTGAATTCGAGAAGAAGCAAGAATGTTTCCCAACTCAGTTTATGATGCCACAGATGTACGCTGTATCCCCAGGAGCAAGCACTAAGAAGATCACTTAAAAAAAGAATAGCTAAAAAAATTAACAAAGGGATTAAAATGGGATATCACAAAAGTAAACCACAGGCCAGCGTTTCTCTTGAACACAGATGTAAAAATTCATAATAAAATGTCCAAAACTGAACCAGGAAGAAATAGAAAATCTTAACAGACCCATTACAAGCATGGAAATTGAAACTGTAATCAAAAAATATATATATATATATGTTTAAATGACACCTATTTTGCTTTGATTTTTTGGAATGCTTATACTTTGTTTTCTTTATAAGTGATATTATTATTATGTTATTATTCGGTAGACTATAGGCATAGTTTATGCATTGTATGATTTTGAGTCATTGGTAATGATCCTGGCTTTAAAAATCACCTTTTCTTATTCATATTTTGTTGCCTTAATATTTGCCATTATAGATTTGTTTCTTTGCTGTAAGTCTTATATTTTTTTAATTAAATTATTTATGTATTATCAAAAAAAAAAAAAAGCTAAGGGCTTACTCTTGTGCCACACCCCTTTCAATTTATGTTAAGTGCTGCATGCTTTATTATTTTGGATGTTGTTTTTCATAAGTTATGTTTTCTGTTTCTTAGTTTTTGTTCTTGAGNTGCAGTACACCTGAAACTAACACAAAGCTGTAAATTAACTATATTTCAATCTAAAAAATGGTATAAAAAACTAAAAAAAAAAAATTACTGCGCAACCAGCTGATCACAAGAGAGCTTGAGTGGCTATAATATTAAAAACAATACATTTTAAGAACAGAAATATTACTAGACAGAAAGTGGGACATTTCATGACAGAAGGTCAAAACATCAAGAGAAAAAAATGATTATAATGTAACACATGTTTACAGCTAACAGATCTTTGCATTACACGAAACAAATGGAATTGAAAAGAGAGACCGACAAGTATTAGCTACTTGGCTTGTCACATAAAGAATAATATTCTGACAATAGAATAAACATTCTTTTTCAAATGTATATGTCTATTCTCTAGGATAGACCATAAGCTAAAGTAATATTGTTTTGCCCAATATATTTAAAAGGATTGAAAACATACACAGTATACCCCCAGAACAATGGAATGAAATTAGAATCAACAGAAAATGAGGAAATTCCCTCCATATTTGGAAATTAAACAACATGTTTTAAAATAACCCTTGGGTTGAAAAAAGAAATAATAAGGACAATTAGAAAATGAGAACACAACATATCCAAAAATTTGAGTTCAGCTATAGAGTGATTAGTAGGAAATTTATATTTTTAAATATGTTGTGCTGTGCTGTGCTTCCCTGGTGGCTCAGACACTAAAAAACCCACCTGCAGTGCAGGAGACCCAGGTTTGATCCCTCGGTCGGGAAGATTCTCTGGAGAAGAACATGGCAAACCCACTCCAGTATTCTTGCCTGGAGAATCCTATGGCAGAGGAGGCTGGTGGGCTGCAGTCCATAGGGTCAGCAAGAGTCAGACACGACTGAACAACTAACACTCACTTTCACAAGATAGAGTGTTAGTAGGAAATTGATAGTTTTAAACATGTTGTGCTGTGTTGTGCTTGGTCGCTCAGTTGTGTCCGACTCTCTGCGATGTTATAAAGGAACAAAGATATTAAATTACTAGTCTAAGTTTCTACATTGAGAGCAGAATAATATAAAATCAAACCTGAACTATGTGGAATAAAAGAAATATTAAAGATCAGAGCACAAATAATGAAATAGGAAACAGAAAACCAGTTAAACCAAAAATTAGTTCTAATCTGATAAATCTTTAACTAGCTTGACCAACAGAAAACCAGTTTTTTTTTTGTTTTTGCTGTTGTTTGTTGGTTAGTTGCTAAGTTGTAACCAATTTTTTTGTGACCCTGAGGACTGTAGCCTGCCAGGCTTCCTTGTCCATGGGCTTTCCCAGGCAAAAATACAGGAGTTGGTAGCCATTCCCTTCTCCAGGGGATCTTCTCCACCCAGGGATCCATCCTGAGTCTCCTGCATTGCATAAGAGAGGATGTAAGTTGCCAAACTCAGAAGTGAAAAAGGGGCATCATTGTATACCCTACCAAAATTATGCCAACAAATTAGACAGTTTAAATGAAGTGGAGAAATTTCTAGAATCACACTTTTTAAGCAAGTCTATTTCTTAAGAAATAGAAAATGTATTTAAACCTTTATACATTGATGAAATTGAATTCGAGAAGAAGCAAGAATGTTTCCCAACTCAGTTTATGATGCCACAGATGTACGCTGTATCCCCAGGAGCAAGCACTAAGAAGATCACTTAAAAAAAGAATAGCTAAAAAAATTAACAAAGGGATTAAAATGGGATATCACAAAAGTAAACCACAGGCCAGCGTTTCTCTTGAACACAGATGTAAAAATTCATAATAAAATGTCCAAAACTGAACCAGGAAGAAATAGAAAATCTTAACAGACCCATTACAAGCATGGAAATTGAAACTGTAATCAAAAAATATATATATATATATGTTTAAATGACACCTATTTTGCTTTGATTTTTTGGAATGCTTATACTTTGTTTTCTTTATAAGTGATATTATTATTATGTTATTATTCGGTAGACTATAGGCATAGTTTATGCATTGTATGATTTTGAGTCATTGGTAATGATCCTGGCTTTAAAAATCACCTTTTCTTATTCATATTTTGTTGCCTTAATATTTGCCATTATAGATTTGTTTCTTTGCTGTAAGTCTTATATTTTTTTAATTAAATTATTTATGTATTATCGAAAAAAAAAAAAGCTAAGGGCTTACTCTGGTGCCACACCCCTTTCAATTTACGTTAAGTGCTGCATGCTTTATTACTTTGGATGTTGTTTTTCATAAGTTATGTTTTCTGTTTCTTAGTTTTTGTTCTTGAGGAAGTTAAGCCTCAGTTTTCTTATCTGTAAAATGCAAAAATAACAGCATGTAACCAATGGACTTATCTGTAAATAAAACTGAGTTTTCCAAAATAAAAAATAAAATAAAAACAGAATAGAAAAAAAAAAAAATCAGACAAGACTGAGCGACTGAACTGAATTGAGTTGAGCTGAGTGACTATATAACATCCTGCTGAAGACTAGCAGGGAGGTACTCTTTCTGCCCCCTTCTGATGCTTCTGTTAGAAGCTTTCTCTGTCTCCTTTATACCTTAATAAAACTTTATTACACGAAATCTCTGAGTCATCAAGCTTTGTCTCTTGCCCTGGATTGAAGTTTTCTCCTCTGGGGGCCAAGAATCTCGGCATCTTTGCGTGATTCAACAACAACCTTTCAGTTTCAGGACTTTTGTCATCTATGCTTGGTGCAGATGTGAATGCATTTTCTTCAGTACTGTCTCTTATTTAGCTACTCAAAAACATTTCCTTTACATATGTTGACCTAATTAACTAAACAAGTTATCTGCCCCATACACACCCATCAGACAATAACATTCAAGAAGAGGAGGCATGCAGCATTCTCTGATCCATGGCAACTCTGAAATGAGTCAGGTGCATATCTCCATTTTCTGTGAATGATTCCTCTTGACTTTGCCCTTTGGACTTTTGGTTCTAACCTCGACTTATTTTCTTAGCTTGTTTATTTTCAATAAAGTTGTGTTTGCAAGTAATTCACCTTTTCTTTTCCATAAGAAGTTCGGAGTCCAGAGGTCTCTCATTTTTACTGCTTTTGGTCTGTTTGTTTTTTCACATTTAGCCTAAGTTGGTTATGCTTCTGCTAGGACAAATGCTTTCTAAAATAAATAACCATCAGGTTTGTGGTTTGTCTGTGAATCTTCACTATATTAGACAAAAGGTACAGCCACAGATAACCTCAATATAGACTCTTTTAGATCACACTCACTGTGAAAGTATAGCTGAAAACCCTTAAACCCTACTGCTTAAGGAGAATATCCATGAGGCATATTCCTAAGATATGTATAGTGTTTTTAACTGTAAGGACTATGAGTCAATGCTTTATATATTTCTGAAGCTGTAAAGAAGACTTTCACAGTCATTCCCTGAGCTTCATATCTTCCTGAAAGTATTATTGGGTCTAATTCTTGCTCTGAATTTTTTATTTTGGAAAAAAAAAAAAGCTTGCCAGAGGGGTTGAGAATAACAACTAGTTTTATTCTCAAGCCCAGCAAGTCTTGGACCAGTTATATTTAAGCATTCTATTTTTGGCTTCTCTCTCCTGTATAATTTCATCATAAATTGGTTGAATAAGGTAACTGGCCCTTTTAACATTCCATATATGGAAATGACCATATATCACACAGTTAGCTAATTGGTTTTAAGTCCACATTACTGGAGGAGACATATTTGCCAAACTTTCTTCCACTACATAACAATTGTCCCTCCGCTTCCATTTGCAATAATATTCCCTAGAAAATGTTAGCCATTTGCTAAAAGGCTCCTCAATGCCCTTCTAGTGTCTACTCACCACCCAGTCCCAAGATTTAACTTGTCGTTATGGTAACAACCCAGTTCCAGATTTCAAACTACGTTTGAGCTAACTATTATGGCAGTTCATGTAGTTGCAAAGAGTTGGATGTGACTTAGCAATTAAACAACAACTAATACTGCTATGGTTTTTCCTGTAGTAATATATGGATGTGAGAGTTGAACTGTGAAGAAAGCTGAGCACCGAAGAATTGATGCTTTTGAACTGTGGTGTTGGAGAAACTCTCTTGAGAGTCCCTTGGACTGCAAGGAGATCCAACCAGTCCATTTTACAGGAGATCAGTCCTGGGAGTTCTTTGGAAAGATTGATGCTGAAGCTGAAACTCCAATACTTTAGCTACCTCATGTGACGAATTGACTCATTGGAAAAGACTCTGATGCTGGGAGGGATTGGGGGCAGGAGGAGAAGGGGACAACAGAGGATGAGATGGCTGGATGGCATCACCGATTCGATGGATGTGAGTTTGAGTTGGTGATGGACAGGGAGGCCTGGCGTGCTGTGATTGATGGGGTCATAAAGAGTTGCACACAACTGAGCGACTGAACTGAACTGAACTGAATACTGCATGGCAAGCAAAAATTAATGTGTTAAACCACAACCCATAGACTAGGAGTTGAAAATTACATATCAGGGATGACATCTCACCCTGTGATATCTGAGGCCCTAACAANTGTGAGTTTGAGTTGGTGATGGACAGGGAGGCCTGGCGTGCTGTGATTGATGGGGTCATAAAGAGTTGCACACAACTGAGCGACTGAACTGAACTGAACTGAATACTGCATGGCAAGCAAAAATTAATGTGTTAAACCACAACCCATAGACTAGGAGTTGAAAATTACATATCAGGGATGACATCTCACCCTGTGATATCTGAGGCCCTAACAATGAAAATTGAAGCCTTGAAGTACCTCCTCAACTGGGATGGGAATCATCTCAAACAGTCTAAAAAGATTTTCTACAAAGATGGAATTATTCTGTATCTGAGTGGTTTAATATGGTATCCACAAGCTACTTTTAACTATTTATTACTTAATCAATTTTAATTAAATTAAATAGACAAAACAATTAATTTTAATAGCCAATTATGCCTCAATCAGTTCCGTCACTCAGTCATGCCTGACTCTTTGTGACACCACGTATTGCAACATGCCAGCTTCCCTGTCCATCACCAACTCTTGGAACTTGCTAAATTCATGTCCATTCAGTCACTGATGCCATCCAACCATCTCACCCTCTGTCATCTCTTTCTTCTCCTGCCTTAAATCTTTCCCAGCATCAGAGTCTTTTCCAATGAGTCAGTTCTTTGCATCATGTGGCTGAAGTATTGGAATTTCAGCTTTAGCGTCAGTCCTTCCAATGAATATTGAGGACTAATATCTTTAGGATTGACTGCTTTGATCTCTTTGCAATTCAAGGGACTATCAGGAGTCTTCTCCAACACTACAGTTCAAAAGCATCAGTTCTATGGCATTCAGCTTTCTTTATGGTCCAAATTTCACATCCAAACATGATGACTGGGAAAATCATAGCTTTGACTAGACAGATCTTTGTCAGCAAAGTAATGTCTCTTCTTTTTCATATGCTTTCTAGATTGGTCATGCATTTTTCTTCCAAAGAGCAAACATCTTTTAATTTCATGGTTGCAGTCACCATCTGCAGTTATTTTGGAGCCCAAGAAAATAAAATCTGTCTGGGTTTAACTGTTGCTTCTTGACCTGAATACAGATTTCTCAGGAGGCAAGTAAGGTGGTCTGTGGTTATACTATTGAACACCACAAATCTGAAAACTTGCTCATCAATACATGTGTGAATTGACAGTTCTCTACTGGCACAAAGAACAGTGATCTACGCTGTTAGTGAAGGTATATGTGGCCTCACTCTGTGCCCTCTCTGCTTCATAGCAGTGTGTAGGTTCCAGAAGCAAGCGCCCCCAAAACACTGGATCAACTTTTATCACTTTGCCTCAGAAATAACATAGCATCAAGTCTTCCTTACAGATATACTCAGATTCAAGGATAAGGAACATAGATGCCACTTCAACATCATGTTTCAGTAGGGAATTTAGGATGGAAGATTTTTTTGTGGTCATCTTGAAAATAAAACCTACCATACCAGTCATCCACTAAGTGGGAAGATATATATCTTTCTCACTCTACCTTCCTAGATTCTAGACTTCTGATTGCAGTTAACTCATCTCTCCTGGATTTTTTTTCAACTTTGAGAAACCTAGAACTCAATAGTTTTGCTCAAAAGAAATGACATAAAACTCTTTTCATGGTAGTAAGAAAGCTTTTATTTATCCTGGGCTAATAATATATTTAACACTTCAGAGTAGAACAAACAGCAAATGATGAAGCATGCATGGTTCCCCAGACCTTTCCATCCTCTCATAAAGGTTCTCCTCAATCCAGGGGCTTCACGTTAGATGCAGAATAGGGTCAGAAGAGCACTGTATATCTTCAGAAGCTACCTTTCCTCTTTAAATAAACATCATATTATTTATATTATATTATTATATTACAATATTATATTATTATATTTATTATATTATATTATATTA
>SJYA01014894.1:0-10186 GCA_006410615.1 Neotragus moschatus
TAATCAATCTGACTTCTGTATGTCCATGTGTAGAGTCTTCTCTTGTATTGTTGGAAGAGGGTGTTTGCTATGATCAGTGATTTCTCTTGGAAAAACTCTGTTATCCTTTGCCCTGCTTCTTTCTGTAATCCAAGGCCAAATTTGCCTGTTACTCTACATATTTCTTGACTTCCTATTTCCATTCCAGTCCCCTATGATGAAAAGGGCATCTTTTGGGGGTGTTATTTCTAGAAGGTCTTGTAGGTCTTCATAGAACTGTTCAACTTCATCTTTTTCGGCTTTACTGGTCAGGGCATGTCTTGGATTACTGTGATATTGTATGGTTTGCAGTGGAAATGAGCAGAGATCGTTTTTGAGATTGCATCCAGCTACTGCATTTCTGACTCTTTTGTTGACTATGATGGCTACTCCATTTCTTCTAAGGGAGTCTTGTGCAAGTGGTAGATATAATGGTCATCGGAGTTAAATTCACCCATTCCAGTCCACTTTAGTTGGCTGATTCCAATCTGTCTACTGCTAATCAAACATTCCTGGGGTATTAGATGCTCCCTAGTCATAGGGATGCTGTTGAACAGGACATAGTCTGTGATGTTGTGGGGCACACAGATGAACCCCCAAGTACTTCTGTCCCCTGGTCTTCTTGCCTTTGTCCAGTTCTCATGTGGGACAGAAGCAGCTGTGCAATCAGGAGCTTAGTGCTAGATCACCAGGTGTTGCCTCTCAGTCTAGGTCCTAAAACACACTGGTTTCTGTCTTGCTTTCTCGGGGATCATTTGCTCTTGTGCACTCCAGCAGCCCTAGGGAGAAGTCCATACCGGAACTGGGACACTTTCCTGAGAGCCAACAAAAACCTGCCAATGCTGTCTGCCAGCTGTCTTGAAATCAGGTTTTCCAGCAACAAACTGTGGAAAATTCTGAAAGAGATGGGAATGCCAGACTACTTTAACTGCCTCCTGAGAAATCCGTACACAGGTCAAGAGGCAACAGTTAGAACCAGACAGGGAACAATGGAGTGGTTCCAAATTGGGAAAGGAGTATGTCAAGGATGTATACTGTCTCCCTATTCATTTAACATATATGCAGAGTACATTAGGCAAAATGCCGGGCTGGATGAAGCACAAGCTGCAATCAAGATTGCAGGAAGAAGTATCAATGACCTTAGATATACCGACCACACCACCCTTACAGAAGAAAGGGAAGAGGAACTAAAGAGGCTTTTGATGAAGGTGAAAGAAGAGAGTGAAAAAGCTGACTTAAAACTCAGCATTCAGAAAACTAAGATCATGGCATCTGGTCCCATCACTTCATGGCAAATAGATGAGGCAACAATGGAAACAATGACAGACTTTATTTTTCTGGGCTCCAAAATCACTGCATATTGTGACTGCAGCCACGAAATTAAAAGACACTTGCTCCTTGAAGGAAAAGCTATGACCAACCTAGATAGCATATTAAAAAGCAGAGATATTACTTGGCTAACAAAGGTTTGTGTAGTCAAAGCTTTTTCCAGTAGTCATGTATGGATGTGAGAGTTGACCATAAAGAAAGTTGGGTGGAGAAGTTTATTGATGCTTTTGAACTGTGGTGTTGGAGAAGACTTTTGAGAGTCCCTTGGACTGCAAGGAGGTGAAACCAGTCAATCCTAAAAGAAATCAGTCTTAAATATCTATTGGAAGGACTGATGCTGAAGCTGAAGCTCTAATACTTTGGCCACCTGATGCGAAGAGTCAACTCATTAGAAAAGGCCTTGATGCTGGGAAAGACTAAGGACAGGAGGAGAAGAGGAGAGCAGAAGATGAGATGGTTGGATGGCATCACTGAATCAATGGACATGAGTTTGAGCAAGCTCCTGGAGATGGTAAAGTACAAGGAAGCCTGGCATGCTGCAATCCATGGGGTCACAAAGACTTGGGCACAACTGAGTGACTAAACAACCGCAACAAGCCCTAGTGAATCTTCCAGAAGACTGCAGCTCTGACCGACATCTAAATGCAACCTCACATGAGACTCACAACAAACCAGTGAAGGCATTCCCAAATTCCTGCCTCAGAAAACAGTGTGAGATAATAACTGTGTCTGTTTTAAAGTTGCTATGTTTGGGTAATTGATCATGCAGCAACTGACATAATATACAGGAAGTGATCAAATAAACATATATGTAAATGAATAAAATAATTTCCAGAAGAGTGTTAGGAAGAAGGTAAAATAGGATGCTGTAATAGGCTGACGGTGGAGATGTTCGGCTTTTGTCTTACTGGAGCTGAGACATTCCTTTTCACGAAGATGCAACCATGGAGAGGTCTAGGGCAGGCAGGGGAGAGAAACCCCCAAACAAACCACAATAGGAGCAAAGCCCTGAGCCAGGAAAAAGCTGGGCATCTGATGGACAGAAAGAAAGGCAATTTGGCTGGAGTGCCATGAATTAGGGAGAAAGTTGAACATGAAGTAAGAGGCCTAATATGAAGTAACAGGCAGGCAGATCACCCAAAGCTTTGGAGGCCATGGGGAGCCATTGAGGATTCAGAAACGGAGGAACCTGGGGGTCTGAATCACACTTCAGAAAAATCTTCTGGCTGCTGTGTGGGCAGTGGATCATCACAGGGTGGGGAGGCACCCAGTTAGAGACAGATGCCATTGTGCTGGAAAGAGCAGTTGCCGCTTGAACCAGGGTGGCAGTGCAGGATGTGGGTGGATTTGGGAACTTTCTGAAGGCAGCTGGCAAGACTTGCTTGTGGGTTGCGTTCGGAGTGTGAGGGAAAGTGTGATCCAGGACAGCCCAGAGTCGTGGGACTCATGGTTGAGAAACCACTCTTGGCTTCAACTTTTAATCTGGAAAAAAAGAAGAAAGAGAAGAAAAAGGAATAGTTGAATCTATGCTTGTGAAATGACACCCTCTGTAGGGAATTTCTTTAAAAAATATTCAGCACTCTGTATCTTTAATAGAGTCTCACTACTAACACCCTCACTCATGTTCTTAAGAGCTTTTCTTTGCTGGAGAAACACCTGGCTGGGGGAAGATGTGATTCACAAGGTGTCCCTGCTAAGACCCAAGGAGGTGGACTAAGGGAGACCTCATCTAACCAGTGTCCTTAAAGGAGAAACTCATTTTCCGATAAAGAGATTGCTTTTCTTTGGAGAAAGAAATACACTTAGGGTTACAATTATGAAATTGCTTTTCTTTGGAGAAAGAAATACACTTAGGGTTACAATTATGGAGGGGCTCTTTTCTCTTAAATGTTTGTGCTTTATGGGGCCTTTAAAATTTTCTGGGCATTGGTTATAGTTACTGCTTCATGAAGGCAACAGTAAAATGCAGCTTATTTCTCAATTGTGGCATTCTTTCCAGCGAGGAAATTTGGTTCTTGTAAACAGTAAAATAAAAATGCAGTTTTCGCTCTTGTGTAATCAAGCCCTGTGCTTAGGAATGTGGTACCTATTTTTAAAGTTGGCATGTATTTCTAAGAATAACATCAAGATTCGAAAATGATAAGGCACACAAATACATGGGCTGTTTATGTTTGAAGTGAAGTGAAGTGAAGCGAAAGTCGCTCAGTCATGTCAGACTCTTTGCGACCCTATGGACCATAGAGTCCATGGAATTCTCCAGACCAGAATGCTGGAGTGGGTAGCCTTTCCCTTCTCCAGGGGATCTTCCCAACACAGGGATGGAGCCCAGGTCTCCCGCATTGTGGGCGGATTCTCTACCAGCTGAGCAGTTTATGCTTGAGAAACTAAAACAGAATTCTCTTACTGGTCCCTCAAGCCAGGGCCCATCGTGGGTCACTGGGACTGGATCATGTTTCTGCCCCGTGATTCACTCTGTGTCAGCTGTCCTCTGCTCATTCACACACACAGACCCCAGCTACTTAACACCCAGTTAAGCACATGTTCTGAAAGCAAGATGAAAATTCATTCAAACACCTAACAGATGTGAGTAAAAAGAAGAGGGGAGTTTAAAAATATTTCTGCTGCTATCAGCAATTATTCTGTCTCCTGAATGGCATCCAGCTATGGGTGTAGAATGTGAAAAAAGCTGATCTGGTTACTGTGGATGAAGAAACAATGGCAAGTTTCCCATTTTCAGTCCCTAAGACTGTTTACTGGAAGTTCCTTATGCTTTTCAGACTATATTCTTAAAGAAAGCATCAAATTCAAGGAGAAAGCAATTTACATAGATCAAGAAATAATTCTGCTGTACACAGCCTCATACATATAGCCGTATACTAAATGTTACAGGAGTTGTTGTTTTTTCTAAATACTTTTTGGAAACATTTCCTAACTCTGAAAGTAAATATATTGCTGTCTCTATTGATATGAAATTTTCTCTTCAAACAATATTCAACCAATTGAAGTTAAATAATTAGAAATTGTTTTTTTTTTTCTTTCGTAAGGTACAATTTTATTTAAACACCACCATTAGATTGATGGAAAATGAGAAAACATAAAGTACTCCAGAAAACTGATGGCATATGTCAAATGATTTGATAATTCAGAGTAATATTAAAAATAAAAAAAGAATTCAGAGTAATATAAGGAGATATGATAGGTGGAAATAAACTTTCTAAGTACAAAACTTTATGAATATGGACATGGTTTCATAAGATGTCCATCCAAATGAAATGCCAACCAATCCAAGGCAAAGACAAATATGTTGATAGAAGGAGCAGAAGGGAGTATTTGAAATTTAAAAAAAAAATGATCCTAATAAAATCTTGGAATTAGAAAGTCTGATAACTCATTTTAACTGTGAATGACAGCGGGACAGGTATATATTTTATTTACATGAAAAATAAAGGGCAGGCTGGGGACCAAAGCAAGAGCTGACCTTGTGGCTGAGGGTTGAAGTCTATCTTCTAGGAGAAACTCCCCTTCCTTAGGAGAGGCCTGTCTTTTTCTTTTATTTTTAAAACTGGATGAAGTCTCTCCATATTTTAGAAAGTAACCTATTTACTCAAGATCTAACAATTTAAATGTTAATTGCATGTAAAAAAGACCTGCTTTTGGACAATTATCTGGGTATCATGGCCTAGCTAAGCTGACACATAAATTTAAGTCCCACAAGAGCATAGCAAATCAGTTACTCCTTTGCATCAGTGGTGGATGCACTAACTCTTCAACAGTTTGGGAAAATAATTTAACCATTTTATTGAGAACTTCAAAATATTTGTGTCATTTTTTTACAAAACAAATACATTTCTGTGAAGTGAAAGTTGCTCAGTTGTGTCTGACTCTTTGCAACCCCATGGACGCTATAGTCCATGGAATTCTCCAGGCCAGAATACTGGAGTGGGTAGCGAGTCCCTTCTCCAGGGTATGTTCCAAACCCAGGGATTGAACTCAGGTCTCCTGCATTGCAGGCAGATTCTTTACCAGCTAAGCCACGAGAGAAGACCAAGACTACTGGAGTGGGCAGCCTATCCCTTCTCCAGAGGATCGTCCACACCCAGGAATTGAACCACGGTCTCCTGCATTGCAGGCGGATTCTTTACCAGTTAGGCTACCATGGAAGCCGCAAATACATTTCTACGTTATGGAAATATCTAAATACAGACACAGAGAACAGAAAGCGTAGAGGAAAAAGATGATATATGAAACATAAATATAAAACTTTTTTGTGTCATAAAACCCCACAAGCAAAGTCAGAAGCCAGCTATCAACCAAGAAAGATATTTGGAACGCTTGCAGGGAACAGATTAGTTACCAAAATGCATAAACTCCTGCATTCTCACAAGCAATAAAAAAAAGATTTAAAGCCTAGCTGAATGTTTTTGAGTCTATTTCTGCTTTATAACTAAGTTCATTTGTATCATTCTTTAGATTCCACATGTAAGTAATATATACAATCTTTGCCTTTCTCTTTCTGACTTGCTTCACTTATTGTGGTCATCTTTAGGTCCAGCTACGTGACTGCAAATGGCATTGTTTCATTCTTTTGCCTAGTTGGCTAATATCCCATTGTATATACACACTACATCTTCTTTAAGGTTACCCAAGGGGATAGTGGGAGAAGGCTGGGGTTGGGGGGGGGGGATAAATTGGGAGTTTGGGACTAACAGATATTATTATATACAAAATAGGCAAACACCAAAGACCTACTGAATAGCACAGGGAACTATACTCAATATCTCGTAATAAGCTAAAATGGAGATACATGTATGTGTATACATATCTAAAAACATGAAGTAAGT
The DNA here is from genome assembly GCA_006410615.1 of Neotragus moschatus. Classification (NCBI taxonomy): domain Eukaryota; kingdom Metazoa; phylum Chordata; class Mammalia; order Artiodactyla; family Bovidae; genus Neotragus; species Neotragus moschatus. The sequence continues at coordinate 6,189 of SJYA01014894.1, forward strand.
GTCAGTCACTCAGTTCTGTCTGATTCTGCGACCCTATGGACTGTAGCTCACCAGGCTCCTCTGCCCATGGAATTCTCCAGGCAAGAATACTGGAGTGGGTTGCCATTCCCTTCTCCAGGGGATCTTCCTGACCAGGGATCAAACCCAGGACTCTTGCATTGTGGACAGATCTTTATCATCTGAGCCACCAGGGAAGCCCAACTGTATATATATGTGATATATATATATATATGTAAAATCTAACTGAAAAATGAGCAAAAGTCAACAGGCAGCTCTTGGAAGAAGACACCCGAATAGCTAGTAATCATGAGCAAAGATGTTCAGTTTAACTTCTAGAAATATAAAAGTTAAAACAAGTTTTACTTTTTAAGTTATCAGAAAGACCAAAATTAAAAGTTCAATAATCCCAACAGTTAGTGAGAGCATAAACTGGTATAACCACATTGAAGAACAATTTGCCTACCTATATTCAGTACAACTGAAGATGTTAATAACTTAAAAACTTCAAAATTCTGTTTTAGATATACATAACCTCGTGAAATTCTGACACGTGAGTATATGTATGCACAAGAAATCGTTTTTGCATTTTTATATGCTTATAGTATTGTTTATAAATGCAAAAAGCACAAAATGTAGATATCCATCAGCAGAAAATTCAATAAATATTGATATGGTCAGAGAATTGAATATTACGTGGCAGTTTCAATCAATAAACTAGATTTACATTTATCAGCATGAATTTATCATGAAAACATATTAGATAAAAAGAAGCAAGTTACAAAATTATATGTCATACGATTTCCTTTATGCCAAATTTAAATACATTTAGTTGAGAAAACCAACTGAAAGTTTAAGAAATCATAACACATATTACTACAGATTACACGTGTATACAGATGTAACAAATTTAAAAAATTGTGGGGTGAAAGGCCACCTATCAATCTTAAAATGTTGTTTATCTCTACAAAGACTGTGACACACACACACTCTGTGTGTGTGTATGTGTGTGTGTGTGTGTGTGTATGGCAAAATAATATTAATGATATTTTAAGAATGTACAATGCAGAGTTAAATCTAATGTGAAATATAGACCTTGAGTGACAATGATGCATCCATGTGGGCTCATCGATTGTAATAAATATACCACCTGATAGAGCTTGTTGTTGGTGGGAATATGGTGTTTACAAAAACTGCACTTTCTGCTAAGTTTTGCTGTGAACCTCAAACTACTCTAAAACTAAGGCTTATTAAGTAAAAATGTACGCTAAATCTAAGTGATGCTTACATTTAAAAAGTTATCAGTTGAACTTTAATGAATGTTTGAAAAATTGGATAATGATAAAATGCAGTATATCAGTTCTAGGTTATTTCAAAACTTTTATGTCTTGTGTGCACATTATTGTTATATTAAATAAACATATATATAAGAAAAAAAATCTACTTCTCAAAAGTCTGAGAATAATTTCTAAGTGTTATTGTCTGAGGATAGACTGTGTTAGATATTTTCACACATATTTATCATATATTCATATAAGATATTTTGATTTTTTATTGTAATTTAAAATAGTAAAGTTTAAAATTTTTGGCTTAGATATGAGTTGTGTATATGTCAAGTTGATGTTTTGTACTCTTTATAAACAAAAACATAATTTCTTAAACATTTCATTTACTTTCTTTTTTTCCAGCTCTGATAGACTCTTATAGTTTATCNACTACTTCTCAAAAGTCTGAGAATAATTTCTAAGTGTTATTGTCTGAGGATAGACTGTTAGATATTTTCACACATATTTATCATATATTCATATAAGATATTTTGACTTTTTATTGTAATTTAAAATAGTAAAGTTTAAAATTTTTAGCTTAGATATGAGTTGTGTATATGTCAAGTTGATGTTTTGTACTCCTTATAAGGAAAAACATAATTTCTTAAACATTTCATTTACTTTCTTTTTTTCCAGCTCTGATAGACTCTTATAGTTTATCCCCAAACTTGAGTCACCCTTTCTTTCTTGCTAGTTGAACAAGTACGTATAACTCATAAAAAAAGATTTCCTTTGTGTCCGTGCCACAAAAGTCAGCTGTCGGGCAGGATGATTTCAGGGCATTCAGGTCAGGAGTCCCAGATTTGGCTGCACATTAGAACCATCTAAGAATATTTAAGTCCTCATGACCTGGCATTCTGCACACCAAGAAACCTAGGAATGGGACCTAGGCCTCAGTTTTTGTTTTTATTTTAACTTTCTAGTTAGGCAACCAAAAATCACTTGATATTATGACAATTCATAACCATATTTGGTTTCTTTCCTCTTTAAGGTAGATCCATCCCCATGAGATTTACTATTAAATCCTTGCAGAAGCCAGGCTATGGCCTCAGATTGGTTTGGTCTTCATAGCTTTGCATCTTAAAGGAGGATTCCTAGATCATAAGAGTGACCCATCATTTTGTCAGATTTGTCATTTGGGTATGACTTCAGTTATGTATTCTTTCTGTTGCTAGTGGCAACAGCACCAACTGTTTCAAGTTTTGGCTGAAAATAATGTCACAAAAATAGATCATTTTGGGAAAACTCACAAATACATGCTTACAGGGGATTTTCAGAATGACCAGATCCTAGATAAAACTGAAAAGAATGCAGTTAAAAGCACTTCATTTCCTTAAATGTGTAGATATTTATGATTATTTATAAACACAATATTCAAAAATTTCATGAGCTTTTCATTATTTCTCGGATGTCAGGTTTTAAATTTCCTATCACTGATTTATACTTCCGTTTTATATATAAAATGGTAAAACCTAAAGAGGAGATTCTTAGATACTTCAAAATGCGAACTATCCTGACGCCTGATGCTTTGTGGAAGCCTAGTTGGACCTGTTGCTGGACCTTATATTTCAGTTTTGGAAACTGTTGAAAAGCTAGAATCTTTTTCAGACATGTTGTGCTGGAATATACAGCTATCAGTAGAGCGTATGGTAAGCGATACCAGAAAGCCATCCTGTCTTCATTCATATATTCACTCGTTTGCTAAAAGTATATCTATTGAGCTCCTATTTCTTGCCATAGTTTCTATTCTCAAATGATCCATTTTGCAGCATTATTGCCCTNATTTCCAAATTAATGTTTATAGTGCTGGTTCCTTCAGTAAACACACAGGTGTCATGATATCACTGAAGTGTAAAACCTAGGGAGTAAGGAGATGCTTTATAAGGAACTATAAACTGATAAACTGATCTTGACCATGATCATCACCGATTTAAAGAGCTTGAAAGGTGGACCAGACATGTTGTGCTGGAATATACAGCTATCAGTAGAGCGTATGGTAAGCGATACCAGAAAGCCATCCTGTCTTCATTCATATATTCACTCGTTTGCTAAAAGTATATCTATTGAGCTCCTATTTCTTGCCATAGTTTCTATTCTCAAATGATCCATTTTGCAGCATTATTGCCCTTCTTTGAAAGAAGGCATGGGACCTCTTCATCTTAAGCTAAGAGAAAATTTGGCACAGGCTGATGGAAAANGTCTTCATTCATATATTCACTCGTTTGCTAAAAGTATATCTATTGAGCTCCTATTTCTTGCCATAGTTTCTATTCTCAAATGATCCATTTTGCAGCATTATTGCCCTTCTTTGAAAGAAGGCATGGGACCTCTTCATCTTAAGCTAAGAGAAAATTTGGCACAGGCTGATGGAAAATCTTTGTAGTTGTTTGTGTATCAGCATGACTTTATTTCACATTTGAGTAGCTGCTGTCCAGAATGCAGAGTTCAGGGTAAAAGGAAAGGGCTGTAAGGATAAAGAACAGGGCTTCTCCATGCTCTGATTCACTTATTTGTAGATACTTCTGGTTTGTGAGAGCACTCCTCTTCTTCAAATACGCCTCCCAATTTTTTGCTTCTATTTGCTGTCAATCTTATTAAAAAGTATTTTGCTATCATGTTTTCATTTCTTCATTAACAATAAACAATTAATTTTTGAAATTAATTTAGTTAGTAAAA
>SJYA01014898.1:0-10195 GCA_006410615.1 Neotragus moschatus
AGAAGCTCTATACAGTCAGCAAAAACAAGACCAGGAGCAGACTGTGGCTCAGATCATGAACTCCTTATTACCAAATTCACTTAAATTGAAGAAAGTAGGGAAAACCGCTAGACCATTCAGCTGTGACTTAAATCAAATCCCTTATGATTATACAATGAAAGTGAGAAATAGATTTAAGGGCTTTGATCTGATAGATAGAGTGCCTGATTAACTATGGGCTGAGGTTCGTGACATTGTACAGGAGACAGGGATCAAGACCATCCCCCTGGAAAAGAAATGCAAAAAAGCAAAATGGCGGTCTGGGGAGGCCTTATAAATAGCTGTGAAAAGAAGAGAAGCAAAAAACAAAGGAGAAAAGGAAAGATATAAGCATCTGAATGTAGAGTTCCAAAGAATAGCAAGAAGAGATAAGAAAGCCTTCTTCAGTGATCAATGCAAAGAAATAGAGGAAACAACAGAATGGGAAAGACTGGAGATCTCTTCAAGAAAATTAGAAATACCAATAGAACATTTCTTGCAAAGATGGTCTCGATAAAGGGCAGAAATGTTATAGACCTAACAGAAGAAGAAGATATTAAGAAGAGCTCTCAAGAATACACAGAATTTCTATACAAAAACGATCTTCATGACCTGGATAATTAATCACAATGATGTGATCACTCATGTATAGCCAGACATCCTGCATTGTGAAGTCAAGTGGACCTTAGAAAGCATCACTATGAACAAAGCTAGTGGAGGTGATGGAATTCCAGTTGAGCTATTTCAAATCCTGAAAGATGATGCTGTGCAAGTGCTGCACTCTGCCAGTCCCAGTGGATCCAGAGTGATTCAAAGAGAGATGGATAGGTGAGGAAAAACTTATTTATTTAGAAATATAAAAGAAATTAAGAAGAAATAGTAGAGTAGGAGAATTTAGTGGAGAAAAGAGGCTGAATAACTTGGTTTATAGGGAAAGCCAATAAAATCTCAAGACAAGAGATTTGCACCATCTATGTTGGGCCACCAGCATCCGTTTGAATATCAGAGAGTACTCCGCCTTGGGCTCCCTCTCTCACAGAACTTAAAAACTTGGGCAAGTAAGTAGACTTGGAGAGCCTCCTTGCTCCAGATGGGAATTCAGCCAGAAAATAAAGTAAAGAGGACATGGCGGGGACCAGTCCAGTTACTAGCCCATCCTCTATTGTCCAGAAAGGCCTTATATACTTTTTTTTGTACATATAGGTCAATGCGTAATACAAAATTATGCACCATCAGCAGCTCTGACTCTTAACGAGACCAGGCTTTCTCTCTGCATACCTAGTTTTATACACAAGTCTTAGGTGATTTACATCATCTTCTGGCCAGAGGGCCAATTAACATTTTATGGCCCTTTTCTGATAAGGGTTTGTTAACCAGAAGACTTATTTGTGTTGTTCTTCCCAAAGACTGGTGCCATTCTCAGAATGCACTAAATAAAGTTACATTCTTACATAGCAAAAATACAACAATTTATAACAATGAAAGAAGTACAATGATTTATAAAAAATTAAAGTAATTAACGCATCAGTCTTGTGTTGCTAACATCAAAACTACTATATTCCTATTTCTGCATCCTGATTACATTGATTAATATCCTTCAGGTGTCTAAAAGATAAAGAATATGGAGGCCAGGCAGCAGTCATTGAATCAACAGTGAAAACCCATCACCAATATGATTTTTAGCTTTTTAGAAAAGGCTCTGTATATTTAAGATGTTTTAAGCTTTGTGCCTATCATGGTTGGGAGGCTGTAAACAATTCACAAGTTGTAAAAAGTCCAAGGGAATCTGTCAGGCAAGTTAGAGAGCCATCAAAGGGGTTCAGATTGAGACATTCTTTTCATATGCGGGAGATTGAAGCCCTGAATTAACTTTTTCCAGAGAATGTCAGAAGAGTGGAAAAGCACAGTACAATAAGGCAGGCAGACTCTGGTTTTGGGGGGTAGATGTTCAAGAAGATCCAGGGGGAACCCCTGAGGCCTGACTCGCCTTGCCCATCAGGCCTCTGCTCATGACCTTGTCATGAGTGAGATCTCCAGTGCTGGCTCCCAGCAGCACTCAATATGCCAGCAAATTTAGAAAACTCAGCAGTGGCCACAGGACTGGAAAAGGTCAGTTTTCATTCCAATCCCAAAGAAAGGCAATGCCAAAGAATACTCAAACTACTGCACAATTGCACTCATCTCACATGTTAGTAAAGTAATGCTCAAAATTCTCCAAGCCAGGCTTCAGCAACATGTGAACTGTGAACTTCCAGATGTTCAAGCTGGTTTTAGAAAAGGCAGAGGAACCAGAGATCAACATCTGTTGGATCATGGAAAAATCAAGAGAGTTCCAGAAAAACATATATTTCTGGTTTATTGTCTATGCCAAAGCCTTTGACTGTGTGGATCACAGTATCAATGGAAAGAATATCAATTCTGGACCAACACTTCAACTTTTTGATGTGCACAGGAGTAACTAGTAAACTAGTGAACTAGGGATGCTAGTTCAAATATAAATTCTGATTCAGCATGTATCCTGTGATCCCAGAAACTCTGCATTACTAACAAGCTCCTGGATGACATTGATGCTGCAGGTCCTAATCCACTGTCTGAGCTGCAAAACTGTGATCATGTGTTAAGAGTCAAGTGTGTTAAATTCTTATTCACCATATATTTTGCTAATATAAGACTTTATTGAAAAACATATTCAACCAATTCAGAGGCTACCATATATTCTTTGTATGATTTATATTACAAACCTCAAGGAACTTCATTTAGAATACTTCTGAAAAGACTGTTTAGTAAACAGAATGTGCTGTTGTACTCAGTTGCATCAGACTGTTTGTACTGTAGCCCGCCAGGTTCCTATGTCCATGAGATTTTCCAGGCTAGAATACTGGAGTGGGCTGCTATTTCTTCCTTCAGGGGATCTTCCTGACCCAGGGATCAAACCTACATCTATTGCATTGGCAGGTAAATTTTTCACCAGTAAACCACTTGGGAAACCAGTAAACAAAATAAGGACTTCCAAAAGTTGTCTACCTACAAATCCCAAAAACCTTAGGATATGTTAGTTTATATATTATATAATTATATTTTATATTATATAAAGTTAATTATATATTAAATAAAATTTTGTCTCAGACAACTAAGTTTAAGCCTCTCATTTTGTTTGTTTAACTTAGCTTGGGTGAGGCTATGCTACCTTGCAATTTCATCTTAATAGAAGACTAAGTTTTAAGTACTTCTGGAGACAGGCTACCTGGTCTAGCTGGCCCAGTAAATGGCCTTTTCATAAATGTAAGTGTAAGTCTGATGGTCTGATTCTGAGCCCTTTGAGGAATAAATACAGGAATATAATTTGCTATGAAAATTAAGGTCACCCATTCTATTTCAATTCTGTTTCTAAATTTCTACACTGTTGTTCATGTTAACTCAAACATTCATTGTTTGATTTCTATCATCTCCAACTTCCTCTATAATTCTCTTTCACCATAAAAGAAGAGATCGTAGTTGTCTATGCATTTGTAGGTAAATGTGTTTGTGCTTATTTGAAAGAAGAATGTGTACAAATGCACATCCACAGACCACTCCCATGAATGTTTTCTTCGAATAAAATTATTTCCACACTCTTTTTAAATTCACCATACGTATCTCTTTATTTTTTTTTTAATCCCACAGTACCTTCAGAAATATAGGGTTCCCAGATGGCTCAGTGGTGAAGAATTCACCTACCAATGCAGGAGACATGGGTCTGAAAGCTTCCCTGGAGGAGGGAATGGCAACCCACTCCAGTATTCTTGCCTGGGAAATACCACCAGAGGAACCTGGCAGGCTATAGCCCATGGAGTGCAAAGAACAAGACACAACTGAAGCAATCTGGCATGCTTGCCTCTTCAGAAATAAGAAAATTGAGGTTTATGGAAACTAAATTTTTACTAATTAAATACAAAACCCTTAAAGCTTATTTTGTATTTTCTTGAATTATTAATATATACAAATGAAAAACTGCAGTATGCCCTCTTGATTCTATAAAGTTTCTTTAATTCATCAAAATTTACACTTAACTGGTGCAGTTTATTATGTTCATTATATGCCAGTGAATTATTTGTTTTTTGTAAATTAATTAATTAATTTAATTGAAATTCTTTAAATGAAAAAAATCCCATGGTTGAAGTAGGGTATAGAAAGCACAAAGGTAGCTGATTCATCCTTAAAATGAGTGGGAGGTATGTATTCTAACAATGACAAAAACAAAATGTCACAAACATATAGGATCAGTGCATCGAAGTCAAAGTAATTTATATGCTAAATATGTCTTTTTTTTCTGTAAATAGAACTTTAAAAATAGAAATGAAGTCAACTGATCATAAACTGGTTCGAGACCAAAAGGCACTATAGACACACATGGGACATGGACGAGCCTTAAAACCCACTGCAGAGCCTGACAGCTGACTCCACACTCATAAGGAATCCAGTAGAGCTCAGAACAACTTCACATCATGTAGCCCCTTTTAATAATACAGGCATTCAATTAAACCATTTGATTTTTTGAATATCTATTATACAACAATAGTTAACTAATATAACAAAGTCATCTGAACTGAGGACAATTCTGAGCTCACTACTTCTTATGTCAGCGATCCCTGTTCTGATATTTGAGGACACTGTTCATGATAACTCTGATATAGTTTATTTCAGACAACTCTACTAAAAAGTGAAGCTCTGTTCCAGGGAACTTGGACAGGTGAGAAGGAGTTGCATTTTCATGCAGAAAATCTGCTGTCCCTGAATCACATGATTGGAAAGAAATTCAAATTCTCCTGTGAATCATAACTTCTCATGAAGATTAACATCTTGTTCATTCTACAAGTAGACATGGAATGAATAATATGTTAGTCCACTACTCCTTTAGAAGTGATGTTGCAATTTAGAAAAGATTGAGGCATATCATCTAGAGAAATTGAAAGATTTATATAGGTAGGCAGCACGACATTTTCAAACAGATTTAGAAAGATGACCAATCCCATTGAAACATATGAAACAATCCAACAAGTCCTTCACTCCATTATATAAATCATCTAAAAGATAAACACAAATCTTCCATATGTCAATCAGTAGATTTACAACTTGAAAAGCAAATATTTTGCATATAATGTACAATTTTAAAATCTGCTTTGTCATATTTAGGGTCACCTATGACTCAATATTGGAGAAGGCAATGACACCCCACTCCAGTACTCTTGCCTGGAATATTCCATGAATGGAGGAGCTTGGTGGGCTGCAGTCCACAGGGCGCTAAGGGTTGGATATGGCTTAGTGCCTTCACTTTCACTTTTCATTTTCATGCATTGGAGAAGGAAATGGCAACCCACTCCAGTATTCTTGCCTGGAGAGTCCCAGGGACAGAGAAGCCTGGTGGGCTGCTGTTTATGGGGTCGCACAGCATTGGACACGACTGGAATATCTTAGCAGCAGTAGCAGCAGCATGACTTGAAATTGAAAAAAAAAAAAAAAAACCTGAGATCATGGCAACTGGTCCCATTACTTCATGGTGAATAGAATGGGAAAAGGTGGAGACAGTGACAGATTTCCTCCTCTTGGGCTCTAAATCACTGTGGATGGTGATTGCAGCCATAAAATTAGAAAACAATTGCTTCTTGGCAGGAAAGCTATGACAAACTTAGACATGTGTGAAAAAGCAAAGACATCACTTTGCCAAAAAAAGGTCCATATAGTCAAGGATATGGTCTTTCCGGTAGTCATGTATCGATGTGTGAGCCGGACCATAAAAAAGGTAGAGTGTCAAAGAACTGTGATGCTGAAGAAGACTCTTGAGAGTCCCTTGGACAGCAAGGAGATCAAAACAGTCAATCCTAAAGGAAATCAATCCTGAATATTCATTGGAAGGATTGATGCTGAAGCTAAAGCTCCAGACATTTGGCCACCTGATGCAAGGGAGCTGACTCACTGTTAAAGACCCTGATGCTGGGAAGGGAGGAGGAAAAGAGAGCAACAGAGGATGAGATGGTTGGATGTCATCATAGACTCAATGGACATGAACTTGGGCAAACTCTGGTAGATGGTGAGGGACAGGGAAGCCTGGATTGCTACAGCCCATTGGGGTTGCAAAGAGTCAAACACAACTTGGTGACTGAACAGCAACAATGACTCCAAGGACATATTAAGTTAATTTGTTTATTCTAAGTTGTGTTGAATAAATACTCCACTTGGAGATATATACTTCAGCTTAGTTCAGTTCAGTTCAGTCACTCAGTCATGTCCGATTCCTTGCGAACCCATGATTCGCAGCACGCCAGGCCTCCCTGTCCATCACCAACTCCCGGAGTTCACCCAGACTCACGTCCAGCGAGTCAGTGATGCCATCCAGCCATCTCATCCTCTGCTGTCCCCTTCTCCTCCTGCCCCCAATCCCTCCCAGCATCAGAGTCTTTTCCAATGAGTCAGCTCTTCACATGAGGTGGCCAAATACTGGAGTTTGAGCTTCAGCATCATTCACTCCAAAGAAATCCCAGGGCTGATCTCTTTCAGAATGGACTGGTTGGATCTCCTTGCAGTCCAAGGGACCCTCAAGAGTCTTCTCCAACCCCACAGTTGAAAAGCATCAATTCTTCAGCATTCAGCTTTTTTCACAGTCCAACTCTCACATCCATACATGACCACGGGAAAAACCATAGCCTTGACTCGAAGGACCTTTGTTGGCAAAGTAGTGTCTCTACTTTTGAATATGCTATCTAGGTTGGTCATAAGTTTTCTTCCAAGGAGTAAGCGTCTTTTAATTTCATGGCTGCAGTCACCATAGGCAGTGATTTTGGAGCCCCCCAAAATAAAGTCTGACACTGTTTCTNCCAAAGAAATCCCAGGGCTGATCTCTTTCAGAATGGACTGGTTGGATCTCCTTGCAGTCCAAGGGACTCTCAAGAGTCTTCTCCAACCCCACAGTTGAAAAGCATCAATTCTTCAGCATTCAGCTTTTTTCACAGTCCAACTCTCACATCCATACATGACCACGGGAAAAACCATAGCCTTGACTCGAAGGACCTTTGTTGGCAAAGTAGTGTCTCTACTTTTGAATATGCTATCTAGGTTGGTCATAAGTTTTCTTCCAAGGAGTAAGCGTCTTTTAATTTCATGGCTGCAGTCACCATCTTCAGTGATTTTGGAGCCCAGGAAAATAAAGTCTGACACTGTTTCCACTGTTTCCCCATCTATTTCCCATGAAGTTAATGAGTCAGTTGCCATGATCTTTTTCTGAATGTTGAGCTTTAAGCCAACTTTTTCACTTTCCTCTTTCACTTTCATCAAGAGCCTTTTTAGTTCCTCTTCACTTTCTGCCATATGGGTAGTGTCATCTGCATATCTGAGGTGATTGATTTTTCTCCTAGCAGTCTTGACTCTAGCTTGTTCTTCTTCCAGCCCAACGTTTCTCATGATGTTCTCTGCATGTAAGTTAAATAAGCAGGGTGACAATATACAGCCTTGACATACTCCTTTTCCTATTTGGAACCAGTCTGTTGTTCCATGTCTGTATACTTGATGATCTATTTTTTTTTTTTGCCAATGGCCATGGCAAGCATTGTGGACATGGAAATGAATAGGATCCTAGTGAGGAGAATAAAAATCAGTGACTGAACATAAAACACTATATATTGGAGTCAAGTTCACCTATAAATTAATATAGAGATGTAGAAAAATGATGGGCCCTAAAGGAAAAAACTGTCTGAGACCTTTCTTTAAATCTTATATAAACATATAAAAGTGATTGTTTCTGAGTGTATTTCTTTCCAAGGGAGCATACAACTCAAGACTAATATTTTACTTAAAACAAAACAAAACAAAACATGGCTTCAGGCGGTTCAGTCACTCAATTGTGTTTGACTCTGTGACGCCATGGACTTCAGCATGTCAGGCCTCCCTGTCCATCACCAACTCCCAGGCCAACACAAACTCATGCCCATGGAGCCAGTGATGCCATCCAACCATTGCATCCTCTATCGTCCCCTTCTCCTCCTGCCTTCAATATTTCCTAGCATCAGGGTCTTTTCAAATGAGTCAGTTCTTCGCATCAGGTGGCCAAAGTATTGGAGTTTCAGCATCAGTACTTCCAATGAATATTCAGGACTGATTTCCCTTAGGATGGACTGGTTAGATATCCTTGCAGTCCAAGGGACTCTCAAGAGTCTTCTCCAGCACCACAGTTCAAAAGCATCAATTCTTCAGTGCTCGGCTTTCTTCATAGTTCAACTCTCACATCCATATATGACTACTGGAAAAACCATAGCTGTGACTAGATGGACCTTTTGAAAGGTTGTTGCTGAACCACGAAAGATTCCGGGATTCTTGGCCTCTGGAGGAGAATTCAATTTGGGGCCAGAGATGAGGCTTGATCACTAATAGCTTTTGTGTAATAAAGTTTTATTAAAGTATAAAAGAGATAGAGAAAGCTTCTGACATAGACATAAGAAGGGGACAGAAAGAATACCCACATGCTAGGTTTTTTAATACTTAGTGATTTTTTAAATATAAATTTATTTTAATTGGAGGTTAATTACTTTACAATATTGTATTGGTTTTGCCATGCATCAACATGAATCCACCACGGGGTACACATGTTCCCCATCCTGAACCCGCCCTCCCACCTCCCTCCCTGTACCATCCCTCTGGGTCATTCCCGTGCATCAACCCCAAGCATCCTGTATCATGCATTGAACCTGGACGGGCGATCATTTCATTTATGATATTATATTTGTTTCAATGCCAGATAGCTAGTTTTTATATACTAGATGTTAGATAGTTACTAGCAGTCTGTTAATGAAAGAGGTATGCCTAAAAACTCAGAGAATGGCACCAGGGCCCTCACCCACAAGATGCATTTTGAGATAGTCTTGGCACCAGGCTGGTCATCCTGGGCCATAAACTGATTGACTTGAACCTTGTAGAATGGCAGATTACCATACAAATAGTTCCATTTACATGGATAAAGAGAACAATATATGAGGAAAACATATTGGTTTGTCAAGTCAGTTCTGAGCCTTTGGGGGAACCTACTTGAAGTCAGAGTTTGAGGTAAATGCATAGTACATTAATATAGCTTAAGACAAACATTTCCACAAGAAAAATGCATTGGTTAGCTCAAGATTTGAGAAAATTTAAGTTCAGGTGGAACCAGGTGTCATTATGGGAACACAGTATTTTAAGAGAAACCTCTTTTTAATTTGTATACAGAAGGGGAAAATATATATCAGTAGTTTGTTTTCTGACATTTACTGCTGCTGCTGCTGCTAAGTTGCTTCAGTCATGTCTGACTCTGTGCGACTCATTAGACAGCAGCCCATCAGGCTCCCCCATCCCTGGGATTCTCCAGGCAGGAGCACTGGAGTGGGGTATCTAACACTTGCAAACTATTTCCTCCATTTTGAGACCCCTGGCCTTCCTGCCTGTTACCCTCTCACTTTATTGGCAAAGTAATGTCTCTGCTTTTCAATATGCTGTCTAGGTTGGTCATAGCTATTCTTCCAAGGAGCAAGTGTCTTTTAATTTCATGGCAACAGTCACCATCTTCAGTGATTTTGGAGCCCAAGAAAGTAAAGTCTGTCACTGTTTCCATTGTTTCCCCCATCTATTTGTCATGAAGTGATGGGACTGGATAACATGATCTTGGTTTTCTGAATGTTGAGTTTTAAGCCAACTTTTNTTAATTTCATGGCAACAGTCACCATCTTCAGTGATTTTGGAGCCCAAGAAAGTAAAGTCTGTCACTGTTTCCATTGTTTCCCCCATCTATTTGTCATGAAGTGATGGGACTGGATAACATGATCTTGGTTTTCTGAATGTTGAGTTTTAAGCCAACTTTTTCACTTTCTTCTTTCATTTTCATCAAGAGGCTTTTTAGTTCTTCTTTATTTTCTGCTATAAGGCTTAATATTATATTTTTTATTTGAGAAAAAATAATTTTTAAAGAAATCCAAAGTCATGTGATTTGAAATAGAAGATAATTTGGGAGAGCAGGAAAATGATAAGAAGCAAAACTGCTGAAATCATACCTTCTGGCTCCAAGATTATGAACCCTGTACTCATATGGCCTTGTTGAACTCCAGGACAGTTTCACCCTGTGTAGCTGCCATCCTCACATATCTTTTCATAGCCTTCTTTATGTCTTTATTTCTCAGACTGT
>SJYA01014899.1:0-12339 GCA_006410615.1 Neotragus moschatus
AATGATGCCGTCCAACCAACTATCTCATCCCCTGTCACTCCCTTCTCCTCCTGCCCTCAACCTTTCCCAGCCTCAGGGTCTTTTCTAATGAGTCGGCTCTTCGAATCAGGTGGCCAAAGTGTTGGAGCTTCAGCTTCAGCATCAGACCTTCCAATGAATATTCAAGATTGATTTCCTTTAGGGTGGACTGGTTGGATCTCCTTGCTGTCCAAGGGACTCTCAAGAGTCTTCTCCAGCACCACAGTTCGAAAATATCAACTCTTTGGCACTCAGCCTTCTTTATGGTCCAACCCTCATATCCATAGGTAACTACTGGAAAAACTAGCTTTGAGTATACAGACCTTTGTTGGCAACGTAATGTCTCTGTTCTTTAATATGCCGTCTAGGTTTGTCATAGCTTTTTGTCCAAGGAGCAGGGGTCTTTTAATTTCATGGTTTTAGTCAGCAACTGCAGTGATTTTGGAGCCCAAGAAAATAAAGTCTGTCACTGTTTCCATTTTCTCCCCCCCTGTCTCTTTGCCATGAAGTGATGGGACCAGATGCTCTGATCTTTATTTTTTGAATATTGTGTTTTAAGCCAGCTTTTTCACTCTCTTCTTTCACCTTCATCAAGAAGCTCTTTAGTTCCTCTTTGCTTTCTACCATATAACTACACATATTTTATTTTACTTTATTTTATTTATTTGACTGCTCTGGTTTTAGTTGTGGGCACTTGAGATTAGTCACTGGACCACCAAAGAGGTCCCCATAGTTTGTTTTTTAAAACTTACGGATTGATGAAGCTTTGGGTTTTTCCCAGTTGTGACTATTCCAAGTAACCATGTGATAAATTTTGCTCCCATTTTTAAGAGTTTCTCCAGGTGTATCCTTGGATATGGAATTTCTTGGCTGTAGAATATTACATTCTTAGGTTCCATAGGTCCTGATACTCTTGCCTTCCTGTGTGGCTGTATCAGCTGTACCTGAACCGGGGGTATGTGATCTCCTGCTTTAGGAATCTCTGCCAGTATTCGATACTGCCAGACTTGTAGATTGTTGCTAATCTGGACAGTGTGGCTTCTCATTTTAGTTTTAATTTTTATTTCCTGCAGTATTTATGTGAAAAGGCAGTTTTACTGATGTTTAATTGGCTTTTAGATTTTTCTCATTTGTGAAGAGGCTGTTTAAGTATTTTGCGCATTTGTCTATTGAATTGTTTGTCTTTTTCTGATTGATTCATAGGTCTTCTTTGCACAGGCTGACTCCTAATCTCTTTGTCTATTAAATCTGCCAATCTTCGTCTTCTTGGTTACTTGGTTACATTTGCAAAAGCTGCTCTTATTCTCACAATATACAAATGTTTATCTGATTATTTTTATATTTGTAAATATTCAAATCTTGTTAACATTAGGGGTTAAACAATGAGGAGAAGGCAATGGCACCCCACTCCAGTACTCCTGCCTGGAAAATCCCATGGATGGAAGAGCCTGGTAGGCTGTAGTCCATGGAGTCGCTGAGGGTCTGACATGACTGAACGACTTCACTTTGACTTTTCACTTTCATGCATTGGAGAAGGGAATGGCAACCCCCTCCAGTGTTCTTGCCTGGAGAATCCCAGGGACGGGGGAGCCTGGTGGGCTGCTGTCTATGGGGTTGCACAGAGTCGGACACGACTGAAGTGACTTAGCAGCAGCAGTTAAACAATGAATTATATATAAAATGTTCTAAATGTTTTAATTCAAATAGATAGCCAACTTCCCAGTAACTCACATTTATTAAAGAGTGTATTTTGAAATGCCACTTTATAACTTTACACAAATAAGCATGTGATACATACATGTTTTTGAACTCTAGTCCACTGACATCGTTGATTCTCCTGGGAAAACATCACCACGTTCTGACGCCTGTAGCTTTAGAGTAGATTTTGACATCTGATCTGATAGGTCCTCCACTGTGATGGCTATTTTCACATCTGTCTTACCTAGTCTCAATCCTTTAATCCTTCCAATAAAGTGAAGGGACAGGCTTCTCTCTCATTTTGTTGAGGTCTGGGGTACAAATGCATTTTATATTTCTTCGATCCTCAATTCATTTCCTTATCTTGAACAACAGAAAACAAGGCAAATGATTGTGTGAGACAGAGATGTGTGTCTTGGTGAACTGGAGCAGAAAACACCCAGTGTGTTTGTTTCCTGCGGTGGGGACCCTCGCTGGAGAGTGAGCCTTGGAAAGAAGAGGGAGAAGGTTTTCTCTGCAGAGGTGGAAGGTCAGGGCTCACAGGTGACCTGTGTTTGCTTGTGTTCCTGTTTCTCTGGAATGATAGAGAAGCGAAGATCTGATCCTGTTTACCACGACTTTGATTTCTTCAAACTTGAGTGACTGTTTCCAGCACAGATGGAGCGCGTGTTCACACAGCTGTGTGCCTTGTGAGGAATTTCATCATTTGGAAAGCCACGGGCATCTGAATCTCCCAGGGCCCAGCTCCCGTGAATGGTGCAGCCCCTCCCAGGGGAACCGCACGGCCCAGCCCCCGTGAACAGTGCGGCCCCTGGCTCTTTGTCACTGCTGAGAAAACTTCTCTTACGGATCCTCTCTGGTGGTGAGTCCATAGGAAGGTGTTGGCCTCGGGGCCAACCTGGCCTAGAGCTGCTGAGACGGCTTACATCAAATTCCGGCCTGGGTGAGAACCTGCTTCCTCCAGCGTCTGCGAGAGCTGAGAACTCCCCTCTCCCTCCCTCCCGGCTCTGCCTGAACATTTCTCAGCTGACAAGCCCGCCTTTCTGGGAAATTACCAGGCTTAGATTGAACGGTGGGGCAAGGTGGAGTAAGATGATGACCTCAGGCTTGAGGGAAGCAACAAGCCAGCTCCGCGTGTTCTCTTCCTGGGCTTCGCCCACCCTGCTGTGACTCCAACACAACCTGGGGAAAGTGTGTGTATGTGTATAAGCACGCCACACACACGTGTGTGTGTGTGAGCATGCGCATGTTCAGTCACGTCTGACTGTCGTGACCCTGTGGGCTACAGCCTGCCCGGCTCCGCTGTCCACGGTTCTCCAGGCAAGGATGCTGGGGGAGTGGGCTGCCATTCCTTTCTCCAGGGGATCTTCTCAGCTGAGGGACGAACCAGCATCTCTTACGTCTCCTGTACAGACGGGCGGATGCTTTCCCTGGGAAGCCCTGTGTGTGTGTATATATGCATAAATATATATGTGTACACATTACACACATGTAAACATGACACAAACATAGATGTACATATATGTGTATATACAGGCATGCACATACACGCTGAATTTCGTCTCCTGTACAGATGGGCAGATGCTTTCCCTGGGAGCCCTATGTGTGTGTATACATGCATAAATATATATATGGATACATTACACACATGTAAACATGACACAAACATATATGTACACATATGTGCATATATAGGCACGCACATACACTCTGAATCTAATTTCGAGAGTCTTGAGAATCAGAATAATAATAAAATATACTCAGCTGAGATGCCTGATGTGGAGGAAATTCTATGAGAAAGTGCTTTGCTCGTTGGAGCTCAAAGTGGCTGTATTTCCAGTAACATTAGCAAGAAAGCACTTGCNTGTGCATTTAAAATTTCATGAATGGCATTGTACTTTTATTTGGTAACTTATCTAAACTCACCATCATTTAAAAATAAATTCTTTTTAGTTTTTATTTATTTTAAAGTTTTGGTTCTCCCTGGCTGCGATGTGGAGGCTTCTCATTTCAGCGGCCTCTCTTGTTGCGGAGCCCTGGCTCCAGAGCGTGTGGGCTGCAGTAGCTGTGGGGCACGGGCTTGGTTTCCCCGTGGTACGTGGGAACTTCCTGGCTCAGGGATTGAAACTGCCCACTGCAGGCGGACTCTTAACCACCGGCCCACCAGGGAAGTTCTCTGAGTATCATTCTGAGTTGCATCCACATTGGTATGTAACTATATTGTTGTTCAGTTGCCAAGTTGTGTCCAACTCTTTGCGACCCCATGGGTTTCAGGCAGCACTCAGGCTTCCCTGTCATTCACCGTCTCCTAGAGCGTGCTCAAACTCACATCCATCGAGTCGATGATGCCGTCCAACCAACTATCTCATCCCCTGTCACTCCCTTCTCCTCTTGCCCTCAACCTTTCCCAGCCTCAGGGTCTTTTCTAATGAGTCGGCTCTTCGAATCAGATGGCCAAAGTACTGGAGCTTCAGCTTCAGCATCAGACCTTCTAATGAATATTCAAGATTGATTTCCTTTAGGATGGACTGGTTGGATCTCCTTGCTGTCCAAGGGACTCTCAAGAGTCTTTTCCAGCNTAATGAGTCGGCTCTTCGAATCAGATGGCCAAAGTACTGGAGCTTCAGCTTCAGCATCAGACCTTCTAATGAATATTCAAGATTGATTTCCTTTAGGATGGACTGGTTGGATCTCCTTGCTGTCCAAGGGACTCTCAAGAGTCTTCTCCAGCACCACAGTTCGAAAACATCAACTCTTTGGCACTCAGCCTTCTTTATGGTCCAACCCTCATATCCGTAGGTAACTACTGGAAAAACTAGCTTTGAGTATACAGACCTTTGTTGGCAAAGTAATGTCTCTGTTCTTTAATATGCCGTCTAGGTTTGTCATAGCTTTTTGTCCAAGGAGCAAGGGTCTTTTAATTTCATGGTTTTAGTCAGCAGCTGCAGTGATTTTGGAGCCCAAGAAAATAAAGTCTATCACTGTTTCCATTTTCTCCCCCCCTGTCTCTTTGCCATGAAGTGATGGGACCAGATGCCCTGATCTTTATTTTTTGAATATTGTGTTTTAAGCCAGCTTTTTCACTCTCCTCTTTCACCTTCATCAAGAAGCTCTTTAGTTCCTCTTTGCTTTCTACCATATAACTACACATATTTTATTTTACTTTATTTATTTGACTGCTCTGGTTTTAGTTGTGGGTACTTGAGATTAGTCACTGGACCACCAAAGAGGTCCCCATAGTTTGTTTTTTAAAACTTACGGATTGATGAAGTTTTGGGTTTTTCCCAGTTGTGACTATTCCAAGTAACCATGTGATAAATTTTGCTCCCATTTTTAAGAGTTTCTCCAGGTGTATCCTTGGATATGGAATTTCTTGGCTGTAGGATATTACATTCTTAGGTTCCATAGGTCCTGATACTCTTGCCTTCCTGTGTGGCTGTATCAGCTGTACCTGAACCGGGGGTATGTGATCTCCTGCTTTAGGAATCTCTGCCAGTATTCGATACTGCCAGACTTGTAGATTGTTGCTAATCTGGACAGTGTGGCTTCTCATTTTAGTTTTAATTTTTATTTCCTGCAGTATTTATGTGAAAAGGCAGTTTTACTGATGTTTAATTGGCTTTTAGATTTTTCTCATTTGTGAAGAGGCTGTTTAAGTATTTTGCGCATTTGTCTATTGAATTGTTTGTCTTTTTCTGATTGATTCATAGGTCTTCTTTGCACAGGCTGACTCCTAATCTCTTTGTCTATTAAATCTGCCAATCTTCGTCTTCTTGGTTACTTGGTTACATTTGCAAAAGCTGCTCTTATTCTCACAATATACAAATGTTTATCTGATTATTTTTATATTTGTAAATATTCAAATCTTGTTAACATTAGGGGTTAAACAATGAGGAGAAGGCAATGGCACCCCACTCCAGTACTCCTGCCTGGAAAATCCCATGGATGGAAGAGCCTGGTAGGCTGTAGTCCATGGAGTCGCTGAGGGTCTGACATGACTGAACGACTTCACTTTGACTTTTCACTTTCATGCATTGGAGAAGGGAATGGCAACCCCCTCCAGTGTTCTTGCCTGGAGAATCCCAGGGACGGGGGAGCCTGGTGGGCTGCTGTCTATGGGGTTGCACAGAGTCGGACACGACTGAAGTGACTTAGCAGCAGCAGTTAAACAATGAATTATATATAAAATGTTCTAAATGTTTTAATTCAAATAGATAGCCAACTTCCCAGTAACTCACATTTATTAAAGAGTGTATTTTGAAATGCCACTTTATAACTTTACACAAATAAGCATGTGATACATACATGTTTTTGAACTCTAGTCCACTGACATCGTTGATTCTCCTGGGAAAACATCACCACGTTCTGACGCCTGTAGCTTTAGAGTAGATTTTGACATCTGATCTGATAGGTCCTCCACTGTGATGGCTATTTTCACATCTGTCTTACCTAGTCTCAATCCTTTAATCCTTCCAATAAAGTGAAGGGACAGGCTTCTCTCTCATTTTGTTGAGGTCTGGGGTACAAATGCATTTTATATTTCTTCGATCCTCAATTCATTTCCTTATCTTGAACAACAGAAAACAAGGCAAATGATTGTGTGAGACAGAGATGTGTGTCTTGGTGAACTGGAGCAGAAAACACCCAGTGTGTTTGTTTCCTGCGGTGGGGACCCTCGCTGGAGAGTGAGCCTTGGAAAGAAGAGGGAGAAGGTTTTCTCTGCAGAGGTGGAAGGTCAGGGCTCACAGGTGACCTGTGTTTGCTTGTGTTCCTGTTTCTCTGGAATGATAGAGAAGCGAAGATCTGATCCTGTTTACCACGACTTTGATTTCTTCAAACTTGAGTGACTGTTTCCAGCACAGATGGAGCGCGTGTTCACACAGCTGTGTGCCTTGTGAGGAATTTCATCATTTGGAAAGCCACGGGCATCTGAATCTCCCAGGGCCCAGCTCCCGTGAATGGTGCAGCCCAGCCCAGGGGAACCGCACGGCCCAGCCCCCGTGAACAGTGCGGCCCCTGGCTCTTTGTCACTGCTGAGAAAACTTCTCTTACGGATCCTCTCTGGTGGTGAGTCCATAGGAAGGTGTTGGCCTCGGGGCCAACCTGGCCTAGAGCTGCTGAGACGGCTTACATCAAATTCCGGCCTGGGTGAGAACCTGCTTCCTCCAGCGTCTGCGAGAGCTGAGAACTCCCCTCTCCCTCCCTCCCGGCTCTGCCTGAACATTTCTCAGCTGACAAGCCCGCCTTTCTGGGAAATTACCAGGCTTAGATTGAACGGTGGGGCAAGGTGGAGTAAGATGATGACCTCAGGCTTGAGGGAAGCAACAAGCCAGCTCCGCGTGTTCTCTTCCTGGGCTTCGCCCACCCTGCTGTGACTCCAACACAACCTGGGGAAAGTGTGTGTATGTGTATAAGCACGCCACACACACGTGTGTGTGTGTGAGCATGCGCATGTTCAGTCACGTCTGACTGTCGTGACCCTGTGGGCTACAGCCTGCCCGGCTCCGCTGTCCACGGTTCTCCAGGCAAGGATGCTGGGGGAGTGGGCTGCCATTCCTTTCTCCAGGGGATCTTCTCAGCTGAGGGACGAACCAGCATCTCTTACGTCTCCTGTACAGACGGGCGGATGCTTTCCCTGGGAAGCCCTGTGTGTGTGTATATATGCATAAATATATATGTGTACACATTACACACATGTAAACATGACACAAACATAGATGTACATATATGTGTATATACAGGCATGCACATACACGCTGAATTTCGTCTCCTGTACAGATGGGCAGATGCTTTCCCTGGGAGCCCTATGTGTGTGTATACATGCATAAATATATATATGGATACATTACACACATGTAAACATGACACAAACATATATGTACACATATGTGCATATATAGGCACGCACATACACTCTGAATCTAATTTCGAGAGTCTTGAGAATCAGAATAATAATAAAATATACTCAGCTGAGATGCCTGATGTGGAGGAAATTCTATGAGAAAGTGCTTTGCTCGTTGGAGCTCAAAGTGGCTGTATTTCCAGTAACATTAGCAAGAAAGCACTTGCGGGGTCTTAATGGAGCTGAGCCCTCTGGTCAGAACTCATCGCGTCCCTCCAGGACACCTGTGCAGCACACGCCATGGTCATCCCCAGGCACACGTCTGAAACAGACCTTCCAGGAGCAAGGCCCGCTGCAGGAGGTGACCCGGTCTGCCCCGTCCTTGGTGACACTGCCTCTTGCTCCAGAGCCAGAGGGGCCGCTGCTGTGACCCGGCACCTGCTGCTAAGTCCCTCGCCGCCGCAGCTGCAGCTCTACGGGTCTTCTGGGCCTTCCCAGCCACCCCTGCTCGCTGGACAGTGACCGGAAGTGCCTCTGGCTGGGGGCAGCCTGAGAAGCCCCCTGGCCAGGCCACGGTTGGACTCCCCTGCTTCATCGGAGCCACCAAGGTATGTGGAGCCACCTGCTGGGCTGGCCCAGTGCGTCTGGAGGGGAAGTGGGGCCCTGGACGGAACGCGGCCTGGCACTCCGGCCTCTCACTTTGCTGGAACGCTGGCACTCCGGCCTCTCACTTTGCTGGAACGGCCTGGCGCTCCGGCCTCTCACTTTGCTGGAACGCTGGCTTGCTTTTGTCTGTCATTTTGCATTGTGCGTTATTCACATGAGCTCTTCATGGGAGACTCACAGAATTTTTTGTTACGGTCAGCTGGCCTTTCTGGGTTTATTTCCAAACTGGTCCTTTCCCTTCACTGCAGTTTTCAGGCCTGGGCTGGGACGCGCTGCAGAAAGGCGCGTGTTGGTTCTTCTGGGGACACGGTTGAGTACAGAGGGGCAGGGATGCTACGGCCTCTCCCCCGCCGAGCCCCACAGCCCTATTCCTGCGGAGGACAAGCTGTGGCCATGGCACCGGGGAGAGGCACACGGGGCTCGGAAGGCAACCCAACATTTAGTCGGTGCCATTGAACACCCCCGAGAACTGACGGGGAGGTGGACAGGAGATGAGCGCAACAGTCCCCTTAAACAGGACCCGGATTCCCGAGCCCTTCAGCCCGTCCCTCCACTGCCTCCTGTCCGCCTTCCCAGGGCTTGTGAGGGGCCCTCGCTCTGCCCGCCACCAGCCGGGCCCCCCGAAACTGGCTCTCCATCTTCTCAGCTCTCCATTGCCTCTCACCCCGGCGGGGCCGCCCCGCCGGAGCCTTCCCACCAAGCACTCCTCTGGAGGAATCGACTTGCCTGCCGCACCCTCCCGTGGCCTGAAGACACACTTCCCTAATAGAGCGCTTCGCGGCAGCAAAGTGGTTGTCGATAAACCCTCCGGGTCGAGCGGAGTCAAAGGAAATCTGCGCTAGTCATTGAGCACTGAATGACTTGTTTCAAACTCAAGTGCCAGCCGGCTCTCAGGAAAGATTGTTATGACTGTTATTAGGTCTCCCTCTACTTCCTGTCGAACATCTTATTATCAATTTGCGTAAGCGTGGCGCGCGGGTCCAACTCCGCTCCTGCGCTGTTGACTCCAATTCTGCAAATGTGTAAGAAGTGAGTAAATTAAGCGGTGTGAACCCTGCCGGGGCTGTGACCCCGCGGCCCTGCGTGCAGGCCCGGGACTGCTGTACGGCCTAATGACTGTGTTACCGTCTTGTGATATTATTCAAAATGACTTCAGATAAATGAACGATAAACTAGGGGTTACGCTGCCTTTATTACAGAGAGCTGATAGGTAGCTAATCAGTGTCCAAGTATATGTCATTACAGAAATTATGAGCTGGGGTTTGATGTGAATTCCCAGAGAGGCTGGCGGGGAGTGTTGTCTGGTGGAAGGCCACAGGCTGAGCTCTGAGTTCTGAAAACAGCCAGCCTCTCAGCTCTCATAGTTTCTGTAAATTACTAGTGGGTGTCTTTAAAGGCCCGGGGAATAGGCTTTAATCCACTGACAGACTTTCTTCGTGGCAAATGATCTACGCTTTGCTTTCAAAGACTTTTTCCCCCCTCTCTGTATTCTACATCCATGGAGCAAGAAGGTTTTCTTACTCCTTAAGGTGGCGTGTGAGGAATAGTAAAGACTAGGAAATGACTGGTCAGTTGCAGATTGGAGGAGAGGCATTAAAATGTCAAGTTCAGAATTCTCCAAGGCCAAGTCTAAAGCCAGGAATCGTGTCTTGGACGGGAGGGCCAGGCTCCTTGCTTGGGCTTCCTGAGAGGTTGCAGGTTGGTAGGAGGAGGCCCTCCGCTGAGAGCTGCTGGATAGATGGCAGACTGACTTTGTCATGGAAACTGTGCTTCTCGGGGACAGCCTGAGAACGTCGCATGGGGAGGGGACGGGGCGCCGCCTGCTGCAGTGACGGGACCGGGTCTGAAAGTGGCTCGTCCACTTCCTACTCCTCTCCTGGGACGAGTTACTCAAACTCTTTGGCTCTCCATTTCTTTATCTGTGAAATGAGGAAAGAGGATACCCGCTTGTATTGATTGTGGAGATTTCATGAGGAACCAAGACAGTTTGCCAATAATTTCTACCATGTAGGGTACCTGCTGAGCATCCGGCCACTGAGAGCTGTTTCTATTATCAGTGTCCTTGCTGCCGAGAATGGCAGGCTACGTGACAGTCTGGTCCTTGAAATGTTTATCTGGGAGGCCATGATGAGAACTGCACCCTGGCAAGCTGTGCCGCTTGTCCAAGTTCCCGCTGCTAGGTCTTTTTACTATGTGCACGCGTGCTCAGCGCCTACAGTTGTGCCCGACTCTTTGCCACCCTATGGACTGTACCCCGCCAGGCTCCTCTGTTCTTGGGATTCTCCAGGCAAGAATACTGGAGTGGGTTGCCATGTCTTTCTCCAGGGGATCTTCCTGACCTAGGAATCGAACCTAGGTCTCCTGTATTGCGGGCAGATTCTTTACTGACTGAGCTACGAGGGAAGCCCATTTTCAGTGTACAGCTCGTCACATTTCAGGGATAACTGTGGCTTCCTTTGGTTCATAAGGTGACGTCGTCTATGAACACACAGCCGGGTGGGCTCTGCATCAGCCTGCCATCCTTGGCAGCCACTCTGGGAGGAATGCAGGGTGAAGAGCCTGGCACTCTGCCCTGGCCCTGGCAGCACCAAGTGGCCATGTGGCCCCGAGCAGTTCCGAACAGTTCTGACCCTCTGAAAAGCAGTGTGTGGAGATGGGCGTCCTGGGAAGCCTCTCTTAGCTCCGTGAGAGCTCACACAGCGAAACCTTCATCTTTACGCTGACGGCCTGGTCAGCACTATGCGCGTGACTGTTAGAGCCGCGTGTTTATTACCAGAGGGTCCGAGAAGGACTGGAAGCCCACTGGCTCCTGGATTGACCCAAGAAATGAAGAAGGCCGGGAGCACAAGCGCCCAGTCATAGGGCAGAGCCCCAGAGAAGACAAGTGAGACGGGGACCGAGAGATGGTTTTGACTGAATTTGAGAAATCAGACCAGGTGGGAGAAGAGACTCGACCGCACTGCATTTAGGAGAAGGAGGAAGGAGAAGAATGAAGGGCGTCTGTCGTGCCCAAAGGTGGTGATGTCATGCATGCCTGCTAAGTTGCTTCAGTCATGTCCGACCCTTTATGACGCTGTGGATTGTTACCTTCCAGGCTCCTCTGTCCATGGGATTATCCAGGCAAGAGTAATAGAGTGGGCTGCCATGTCCTTCTCCAGGGGATCTTCCCGACCCAGGGAGCTAAGCCACTGCGCCTCTTATGTGTCCTGCATGGGCAGGTGAGCGTGTTACCTCTGAGAAGCCCTGTGATAACATCGGAAGGAGATTAGAAGGCCTGAGTTTGGCTGGGGCCATGCAGCGCTCGCCCTGCCCAGGTGAGGCGACTCCTCCATCACACGTCACCAGAGTCTGAATTGCAGGCACCCCAGCTGCTGCCCCTCTAGCACTGAGGAGGAATACACAGGGCTCCCATAACATTGTCTGGTGAAGGCTTGGCTATTGTGGTTTCCTTTTCACTTTCTTTGGAAAAAACTTAGGGCAATGCACTGGTCCAGTGTGACTGTGCCAGTTCTCCTCCCCTGCTGAGAGGGCACCAGTCAGGAGCATTTTAAGGGCCAAGGAGCCAGGAAGCAGCTGGGCATAGGTTCCTCTCACCCTGGACGCTGCTTCTGATTAGAAAGGCAGAGGCTGCTGGTCATCTCGACGATGGCACGCGTGTCGTCAAGTCCACTGGTGATTTTACCAGTGCTAGCAAATGTTGATGTTGCAGACGAGGAGTCTAAAGTCTAACCAAGTGTAAGGCATCCTGACCTTCACAGCAGCGTTATTTGTGATAGCCAAGACATGGAAGCTGCCTAGGCGTCTACCAACAGATGAAGGCATAAAGAAGATGTGAGATATATAGACATATGATATGTGATCTATATATATTTATATAATATGTATATGATGCTGTACTACTCAGTCATAAGGAAGAGTGACATTTTGCCATCTGCAACAACACGGATGCTCTTGGAGGTTATCGTGCTCCATGAAAGAAGTCAGAGAAAGACAAATACTGTGTGATGTCACTTATACATGGAATCTAAAAAAAATACAAGAAACTTGTGAATATAACAAAAAAATCACAGACTCACAGGCGTAGGGGACAAATGAGTGGATGCCAGCGTGTGCGG
>SJYA01014900.1:0-10207 GCA_006410615.1 Neotragus moschatus
TACTGAGGTTCTTTCCTGTCTATGAACAACAGCTGAACTGGGTGTATGTCTGCCCTTGGCCTCCTGAAACAGCTGGGCCATTTTGTCCCAGTTTGGAGTTGATTGCTGTGGACACACCCCACACTCAAGCATTCTGGAGCTTGGAAGTCTCTCCTTGACAGACTTTGTGTTCATCTGAGAATCCCAGGGATGGGGGAGCCTGGTGAGCTGCTGTCTATAGGGTCGCACATAGTCGGACACATCTGAAGTGACTTAGCAGCAGCAGAAGCAGAGTATCTAGGAAGCAAGGTGGTCCACCTTTTCAGGCAGAACAAATCCCCCTCCCAAAAAACACCACAGTCACCTTTACACACGTTATCTTTGTGGACATGTGTGGTCCTTGGATCGGAAAGGGAGGAAGAGAGAGAGACAGAGAGTGTTGTGTGTGCAAAGTTTCCACTCACAGTCACAAAAGAATTTCAGATGAAGAAGAGTCAGAGAAAGACAAATATCACATGATATCACTTATTTGTGACATCTAAAAAAATAAACTTATTTACAAAACAGACTCACAGAGAATGAACTTACGGATACCAGGAGGGATATGTCAGGGGGAGGTTATATTGTAAGTCTGGTACTGACATAGACACACAGCTATATTAAAAATGCATGACCACAAGGACCTACTGTATAAAACAGAAAATTCTACTTAATAATCTGTAGCTACCTAAGTGGGAAAAGAATTTGAAAAGCAGCAGATGCATGTATCTGTATAACTGAATCACTTTGCTGTACACCTGAAACTAACACAGTTAGTTCCTTAATCACATATGTTACAACGCAGAACACTGTAATATTTTCAAAGAGCCATAAAACGCATGTCTGGTCCTCCATAAGAATGCAGAATCAAAGTCTCTATTAATGAGTCTTTAATTGGCAACCTGCACTGAGCCTGACATACAAGGTGGGAACATGTGATTTCTCTTCTGTGAAGAGTTAAGGTTAATAAGTTTCTTCATGAGTTTGGGAAAAGCATTCTGCATGGTATACACTGAATCACCATTACTGCTTCCTAAAGGCAGCAAGATCTGTTCAGAACCTCTTAGATTTATAGTGTTTCAGACACAAAATGTGATGATCAGGTCATGAGGTGTGCTCCGTGATGCAGCTCAAGTCAGACTTCCATTCCTGGCATGAGAAGAGGCTGGCCACCTTCCCATGTGACATGAACCAGGCTGACTGTACCAACAACACCGCTCGCCTTCCACATCCTGTGACTCTGTCAGCTTTGCTCAGTTCTGCCTCCTGTCACAGAAGCAGAGCCATGTACCCCACACTCCTCAGCCTCCTGAGTCTCGGTGAGTCTGGAAAGACAGGGTTGGAGAGGGTTATGGTGGAAATTAGATCTTCACACCACTGACCATGTTCCCTGCATGAGGGTGCAAAGAGTACGGGGTCCATCAGGACAAGCCATCTCTGACGTGCTTTTCCTCCTAGGACTCTGTGTGAGTCTGAGGATCTGGGCAGCTGTGGGTGAGTCCTCCCCATCCCTTATTTCTCTGTTGAGAAGAGCAGTTGGGGCTGATGCAGATGACACTGGGGCCTGGGGTGAGACCCCTGTCAGTACAGTGAGAGCCGTGTGCCCTGTGGATCCCAGGTCCTCCTATTGGCCTTGATACTCATCTTCACTCTCCCCAGAGGTTAGCCCAGCTCTGGATTCTGGACCTGAAGGCACAGTGTGAAGTCTGGGAGCTGGGAGCTAGGCCCACTGAGTGCCATTTCTATCATAAGAGGGGAGCAAGAGGCTGAAGCCCACAGACCTTCACCTACAAGCTGGCTCATGGCATCTCCAGCTGGCCCTTAACAACAGGATCTGCAGGAAGCCCACTGGACCTGACCCCAGGGAAGGGTCTGCTCATCAGGCAGGGCCACCTGGACCTTGTCACACGTTTGATGTAGGTTAGCTAACAAAGGAGCCATGTTCAAGCTTTATTTCCTTCTCTTCAGTCAAGTGGCTTTTTCACTTGTTACCTGTGTTACTGTTACTCGCTCAGTCGTGTACGACTCTTTGCGACCCCAGGGACTGTAGCCCACCAGGTCCGTCTGTCCATGGGATTCTCCAGGCAAGAATACTGGACGGGGTTGCCATTTCCTTCTCCAGGGGATCTTCCCTATCTGGAGACTGAACCCTGCTCTCTTGCATTGCAGGAAGTTTCTTTACCATTTGAGCTATAACAAATCCAACAGGGAAACCCTCTAATTTCTTGTCCATGCATCAGTTGTTTTGTGGTGTTTCTTTTGCCTGCATCATACAACATGCAGGATCTCAGTTCCATGATTAGGGATTCAACCGGGCCCTTGGCAGAGAAAGTGCTGAGTCCTAATAACCAGACCACCCAGGAATCCCCAGTGTTTTGTGTTTTGAAAGTTTTCAACATTTTGTCAATCCAAGGAGTTATGCTTCTCCTGATAAGAATCACTGCTGACAAGCATATTCTTAGAATCTCCGTGATGTCTGTCCTGGGTTGACTGTGTCTCTGTCTGTCCCCAAGCCCCAGGTGTCCTTGA
Source organism: Neotragus moschatus (assembly GCA_006410615.1). Taxonomy (NCBI): domain Eukaryota; kingdom Metazoa; phylum Chordata; class Mammalia; order Artiodactyla; family Bovidae; genus Neotragus; species Neotragus moschatus. The sequence continues at coordinate 2,548 of SJYA01014900.1, forward strand.
GTTTCAGGGTGATGCGCTTCAGGGTTGGGGCCTTGGAATAATTGAAGGGGAAGTGCTCCAACAAGACCAGTGTGGAGAGGGGACCATGCCTATTTTCCTCTCAAAGCCTGTGACTCCTTCTCTCCTAGGTGAAGATGACAAGCCCTCTTTGTCAGCCTGGCCAAGCCCCACGGTTCCCTTAGGACAGACTGTGACTCTTCAGTGTCACTTCCGTTCTCCACTTCAGAGATTCAGTCTGTTCAAAACAGATGGGGCCAGTTTGACCGAGCTCCATGGAAATCATTTCAACACCTTCACCCTTGGCCTGCTGACCAGAGAACATGCCGGGTCCTACACATGTTCCAGATTCTCCAGGTCTCTCCCTGTGTTGCCCAGACACAATGATCCCCTGCAAATTGTGGACACAGGTAGGAGGGGTCCAGCCCAGCCTGGGACAGCCGTCTATGCAGACAGTCCCATCCTAGGTCCAAGTTCCTTATGTGGTCTAAGATTTACTCAAGATATCCAGCCAGGAATGAATCAGGAAAGAGAACTCACTCTGACAGTTTAAACTCAGGGTGTTGAATAGATGGGGTGCTCTGGCAAAGGAAGGAGGAGCCTCCCTAGGCATTAGTTAGACAGGATGCTGCCGCTGCCTGACACCAGGGAGGATGGGGACGACCCTGTTCCAGCACCTGTCACCCAGTAGGGAGCTGTAATACCGTATCAAGGAGCTGGAGCCCTGGGGAGGAGTCCCAGGAATGTCTCCAGAGGCATGAGGTGGGGGTCACAGATGGGGAAATGTTCCCTTTTTTCTCCACCTCCATTCCAATCTCCTGCCAGTCATCACCCACCTTCTAGATGAGTGTGAATGGAGCCAGGGGATGCATCGTCAGAACCACCCAGCTCCCCACCACACATATTAGGGACAGGATGAAGCTGAGAGGATGGCAACCCACTCCAGTATTCTCGCCTGGAGAATCCTATGGACAGAGGAGCCTGGCAGCCTATGGTTCATGGGGTTGCAGAGAGTTGGAGAGGACTGAAGTGTCTGAGTATGCATGCATGAAGCTGAGAGCAGATCCAACAGCTAAACAGTTTAGAATAACACAGAAGAGGCTGGAGGTCCTGAGCAAAGAGAAACAGAAAAGCATGAGCCAGAGCCCGAGATCAAGGCTAAAGAAAATGCAACAGAACACACAGGAAGGCTAATTGGCTTTGATGGTCATGGGGACATTTTTCACACCTTCAGATGTCAGGGGAAGTGCTGAGGTGTGGCTACTCACTGCAGCTCACAAGCTCTTTGCTCCTAGGTGCATCCCCAAAACCCTCCATCTCAGCCCACCCCAGCCATCTCAAGCGTGCGGGAGAGAATGTGACCCTCTGCTGTTATTCACTGCTGTTGTTTGACAGATTTATCCTGCACCAAGAAAATAGCATAGGGAATTTCCAGAGACATGGACAAATGCTCACTGGTGGGCATGCCCCAGCTGACTTCTCCATTGGCCCCATGACTTTGGCGAGTGTGGGCACCTACAGATGCTACGGCTCTCTCAGCCACTCCCCCTATGTGTGGTAAGCTCCCAGTGACCCCGTGGACCTCATCATCATAGGTGAGTGTGGCCAGACCAGTGTCTTCTGCTCTCTGTGTCACAGAAGGTCTGGTGTCCAGTCCAGTATCAGTACCGGGAGAGAATGACAGGCATGCAGAGACACTCACAAAGTCAGGAGAGGGCACAAAGCAGAGATAGAGGAGGTGTGAAAGTGGAAGGAAGAAGAGAACAGAGTCCCTGCTGTGTGTTAAGGGGAAGACACAGTCGGTGACAGAGGGAAGGAGCGAGAACGTGAAAGAATGACCAATGGAGAAAAATGTACCAGAGCAGGGAGGTGGGCAGTTCCCCTCTCAGGCAGCCAATGATGGCTGGCTAAGGGGCTGGTTTCCCGCTTTCATGTCAGAGCTCCCTTCTTCTGTCAGCAGCACACTGTGGTTCCAGACGCCCTTGCAGTCCAGCCCCTGGGTGATCGAGATGGAGGTTGAAACCCTTAAGTTGCTCAGCCTTGTGGTTTAACGCATCCTTCTGCACAAAAAGGTGGAGTGGTCCCTCCAACCCTCCCACTAAGGTGTCACATCCAGCCCCTGGGGTCACACAGGGCAGCACTGAACACTCCCTCAAGAATGAGATGGTCAAAGATCCTGTGAGATTCTGGCAATTTCCACTCCATAATGTCTGCCTCTGCATCAATACCATGTTTTCTGATGGTCCCAACAGTAGTTAGTTGGTTATGTTTTTCAAGAGCAGCCCAATCTGGTTGATATTTTAAATCTATTTTTTCTTATTTATTTTTGTTGAAATTTAGTTGATTTAAGATGTTGTTAATTCTTGTTGTACAACAGAATGTTTCAGCTATTCATATACATATATTCTTTTTTATTTGAATTTATTTATTTTGGCTAAATACTTTACAATATTGTATTGGTTTTTTAAGAAAGGATATTACTAGTTTGCATTCCCACCAACAGTGTAAGAGGGTTCTCTTTTCTCCACATCCTCTCCAGAATTTATTGCTTGTAGACTTTTGGATAGCAGCCATTCTGATTGCATGAAATGGTTCCTCATTGTGGTTTTGATTTGAATTTCTCTGATAATGAGTGATGTTGAGCATCTTTTCATATGTTTGCTAGCCACCTGCAGGTCTTCTTTGAGAAATGTCTGTTTAGTTCTTTGGCCCATTTTTTGATTGGGCCATTTATTTTTCTGGAATTGAGCTGCATATGTTGCTTGTATATTTTTGAGATTAGTTGTTTGTCAGTTGCTTCATTTGCTATTATTTTCTCCCATTCTGAAGGCTGTCTTTCACCTTGCTTACAGTTTCCTTTGTTGTGCAGAAACTTTTAATTTTAATTCGGTCCCATTTGTTTATTTTTGCTTGTATTTCCAATATTCTGGGAGGTGGGTCATAGAGGATCCTGCTGTGATTTATGTCGGAGAGTGTTTTGCCTATGTTCTCCTCTAGGAGTTTTATTGTTTCTGGTCTTACATTTAGATCTTTAATCCATTTTGAGTTTATTTTTGTGTATGGTGTTAGAAAGTGTTCTAGTTTCATTCTTTTACAAGTGGTTGACCAGTTTTCCCAGCACCACTTGTTAAAGAGATTGTCTTTACTCCATTGTATATTCTTGCCTCCTTTGTCAAAGATAAGGTGTCCATAGGTGTGTGGATTTATCTCTGGGCTTTCTATTTTGTTCCATTGATCTATATTTCTGTCTTTGTGCCAGTACCATACTGTTTTGATGACTGTGGCTTTGTAGTAGAGCCTGAAGTCTGGCAGGTTGATTCCTCCAGTTCCATTCTTCTTTCTCAAGATGGCTTTGGCTATTCGAGGTTTTTTGTATTTCCATACAAATCTTGAAATTATTTGTTCTAGCTCTGTGAAAAATACCGCTGGTAGCTTGATAGGAATAGCATTGAATCTGTAGATTGCTTTGGGTAGTATACTCATTTTCACTATATTGATTCTTCCAATCCATGAACATGGTATATTTCTCCATCTATTAGTGTCCTCTTTGATTTCTTTCATCAGTGTTTTATAATTTTCTATATATAGGTCTTTAGTTTCTTTAGGTAGGTATATTCCTAAGTATTTTATTCTTTTTGTTGCAATGGTAAATGGAATTGATTCCTTAATTTCTTTTTCTACTTTCTCATTATTAGTGTATAGGAATGCAAGGGATTTCTGTGTGTTGATTTTATATCCTGCAACTTTACTATATTCATTGATTAGCTCTAGTAATTTTCTGGTGGAGTCTTTGGGGTTTTCCATGTTTTCACATCATCTGTAAACAGTGAGAGTTTTACTTCTTTTCTGATTTGGATTCTTTTATTTCTCTTTCTGCTCTGATTGCTGTGGCCAAAACTATGATGAATAGCAGTGGTAAAGGTGGGCACCCTTGTCTTGTTCCTGACTTTAGGGAGAACAGTGTGGAGATTCCTTTAAAAACTGGAAATAGAACTGCCTCATGACCCAGCAATTCCACTGCTGGGCATACACACCAAGGAAACCAGAATTGAAAGAGACACGTGTACTCAAGTGTTCATCACAGCACTGTTTATAATCACCAGGACATGGAAGCAACCTTGATATCCATCAGCAGACGAATGGATAAGAAATCTGTGGTACATATACACAATGGAGTGTTACTCAGCCATTAAAAAGAATACATTTGAATCAGTTCTTATGAGGTGGATAAAACTGGAGCCAATTATACAGAGTGAAGTAAGCCAGAAAGAAAAACACCAATACAGTATACTAACGCATATATATGGAATTTAGAAAGATGGTAAAGATAACCCTGTATGTGAGACAGCAAAAGAGACACAGATGTATAGAACAGTCTTTTGGACTCTGTGGGAGAGGGTAAGGGTGGGATGATTTGGTAGAATGGCATTGAAACATGTGTAATATCATCTGTGAAACAAATCACCAGTCCAGGTTCGATGCATGATACAGGATGCTTGTGGCTGGTGCACTGGGATGATCAGAGGCATGGTATGGGGAGGGAGATGGGAGGGGGGTTCAGGATGGGGAACACGTGTACACCCGTGGTGGATTGATGTTGATGTGTGGCAAAACCAATACAACATTGTAAAGTAATTAGCCTCCAATTAAAATAAATGAATTTATATTAAAAAAAATTTTTAATCTCAATTCTGGAGACAGATTTTAAAAAAGGATATTACACGATACTCCATTTAAAAAATTATTTGTTTTTTTAAAAAAGGATTTTAAATGGCATCCCATATTTCAAGTTATTTCTGAATTCTTCCCTGTACTGAGTATCCCTTGCTGTGGGGCTTTCTCTCCTGGTGCTGGGCAGCCTTCTCGTTGCAGTGCTTCTCTTGCTGCACACTGCTGGCTTTAGTCCTATACGTAGGACTAGAGTTACCTTGTGCTCTATGATCAAAGTCTCCTCCTTCCAGGTAGGTCCAGGAAACCCTCTCGCTCAGCCCAGGGGGNTTTGTTAGCCATCTGTATGTCTTCTTTGGAGAAATATCTGTTTAGTTCTTTGGCCCATTTGTTGATTGGACACCCCGTATTTAAAGTAATTTCTGAATTTTTCCCTATGCTGGGTGTCCGTTACTGTGGGTCTTTCTCTCCTGGCAGTGGGCAGCCTTCTCATTGGAGGCCTTCTCTTGTTGCACACTTCGGGCTTTAGTCCTATACTTAGGACTAGAGTTACTTTGTGCTCTAAGATCAAGGTCTCCTCCTTCCAGGTCTGTCCAAGAAATCCTCTCTCTCAGCCCAGGGGGGCCCCGTGGTAAGGTCAGGAGAAAACATGATGTTGGTCTGCAGCTCTGAAAGCGCCTTTGATCAGTTCCATCTGCTCAAGGAGGGGGAGAACCTTGGGTGGCCATTTGCTGGAGGGTGGAGCCCACACGGAGCACTCCAGGCAGAGTTCCCTCTGGGTCCTGGGACCCCAGCCCACACCGGGCTCTACAGGTGCTATGGCTCCTTCACTCGCTCTCCCTACTCATGGTCAGACTCCAGTGACCCACTGTTCCTGTCTGTCACAGGTGAGGAACCTCTTCCTGGCCCATGCTTTCTTGTTGCTGTTCCGGCTTGCTGTCGCTAAGCTGTGTCCAATTCTTAGTGACCCCCTGGACTGAAGCACAAGTGACTCCTCTGTCCTTCACTATCTCTGCTTGGTGTATCACAGCCTTGTCCTGGTGAAGGGGCTTGCATAACTCAATGAAGCTATCAGCCATGTCATGCAGGGCCACCAAGACTGACAGGTCATAGTGAAGAGTTTGGACAACACTTAGTCCCCTAGAGGATGAAATGCCAACCCACTCCAATATTCTTGTCTTCAGAACCCCAAGAAGATTCCCATGCTTCACAATGCACTAAATCACATTATATTGGCCAAGAAGTCCATTTGGGTTTTTCCGTAACATCTTACTCTATCACTGAGCTGTATCTCAAGGGATCCATCCTAGTGTCAGGGGAACCTTAGGACTTCTGAGGAAATGGAGGCAATGAGCACCAGAGAGGAAGAGAGATGGTAGCTGGCATCTCAACTCTCTTCCACCTCCTGTATGGATGCTTCACATCAGAATCCTGTCTATCCAGGCAATAAATAAAAAGGCCAGGGTAGACCCAAGGGAGGGAGAGGTNCATCCTAGTGTCAGGGGAACCTTAGGACTTCTGAGGAAATGGAGGCAATGAGCACCAGAGAGGAAGAGAGATGGTAGCTGGCATCTCAACTCTCTTCCACCTCCTGTATGGATGCTTCACATCAGAATCCTGTCTATCCAGGCAATAAATAAAAAGGCCAGGGTAGACCCAAGGGAGGGAGAGGTTGGGCTGATTTGGGAAGATCAGAGATTTCATTGGCTCCTTGCTCTTAGTCTTTTCCCAGAAGCACCGCTGACATACATGTGATTTCCCAACTGAGGAGCATAGACGCTCATTCCCAGAGCAGAGAGAATGTCTCTTGTTTGCAGCTGTCTTTCACCACCAGGCATATCCTTCCCACCTCCTTCCACCTTCACATCTCCAGGATGGAGGGTCTACTCAACGCATTCACAGGGAGGAACCAGAAGCTCTCCCCTCCCACATCGGTGCTCTGAGGGATGACAGAGTCAAGGACAGGCAGGTCAACCTTCCAGAAAGAGTAGTCCTCATGCAGTCAGTATGAGGAAGGTTACTTGTTCACCCGTCTTTTTTTCTCCTAGAATCCACTACAAGTACTTGCCCATCACCCATGGATCCACACACCACAGAAGGTAAGCAAGAGGGTCTCCTATCTCAGCAAATTTCTGAGAAGATGGAGGGTTCCTGTGTGAGTGTTGGCTCTGCCACCTCCCAGCTCTGTGACTTTGGGCTCCTCAACATCCCTGTTAAGTTAGCATTTGAGACCATGGTCTGCAGGAGACCCACAGGGGGCATTGAGCTTCTCATGCTCGGGGACTGGGAATTTCTAAACTGGACAAAGTGGGTCAGACTGACCTGACCCCATGCTTAAACGAGATGCTTACCTTCCCTCCACCAGGATCTTTGGGGATGGATGTTGGGGGGCCAGTGGAGAATTNTGGTCTGCAGGAGACCCACAGGGGGCATTGAGCTTCTCATGCTCGGGGACTGGGAATTTCTAAACTGGACAAAGTGGGTCAGACTGATCTGACCCCATGCTTAAACGAGATGCTTACCTTCCCTCCACCAGGATCTTTGGGGATGGATGTTGGGGGGCCAGTGGAGAATTTTAGGGAACACCTTCAGTATGTGCTATTCCTCTGTTTTAGTGTTTTATGAACTAAACATTCCACAGTTCATATATATAAGTGTCGTGTCTTCTTGAGGATTCCATTCCAGGTCTATGTGGATGTAGGGGAAATGTATTGTGGATTAACACAGTCTCCATTCATGCAAAAATGCCATGGCTTGTAATAAGGGGCAGCAGACAATAATTGCTTCAATGCCCAGGAGACCTTGATTTACACCTCAGCTGGTCTTGCACAGCTGCTGGGGTCCAGCCCCAGTGGATCCAGGGTGATTCGAAGTGTGGACGGAGTCAGCATCTTAGAAGTATTTATTTATTAATAGAAAATTAGACTAGGAAGAAATAGTGTAGTAGGAAAATTAAGTGGAGAAAAGAGGCTGAATAAGTTGGTTTACGTGGAAA
>SJYA01014901.1:0-10177 GCA_006410615.1 Neotragus moschatus
AGGGAGACATTGGGTGCCTCTTGGCATTGGCAGGTCGGTATAAACCCCCGACAGGTTTCTGCCATAAGCCGCATGAGATCACCGTGGAACTGCAAAGGAGGGCTCCTCACTTGCTTTGCGCAGGGCATGTCATTCATTCACACAAGCACACCACAGAGTTAGTAAAGCACAGCAGAAAACGCGTTTGCTAAGAGGACAAAGAACTAGAGCTCCAAGCATCCTTACCTTGCCCTGAAGGATCTGGGATGAGCCCCCAAGATGAAAGGTTGTTGAATCATGTGAAGATACCGGGATTCTTGGCCCCCAGAGGAGAAAANCATTCATTCACACAAGCACACCACAGAGTTAGTAAAGCACAGCAGAAAACGCGTTTGCTAAGAGGACAAAGAACTAGAGCTCCAAGCATCCTTACCTTGCCCTGAAGGATCTGGGATGAGCCCCCAAGATGAAAGGTTGTTGAATCATGTGAAGATACCGGGATTCTTGGCCCCCAGAGGAGAAAAATTCAATCCAGGGCCAGAGACGAGGCTTGATTGCTCAGAGCTTTTGTGTAATAAAGTTTTATTAAAGTATAAAGGAGATAGAGAAAGCTTCTGACATAGGCATCAAAAGGGGGCAGAAAGAGTACCCCCTTGCTAGTGTTAGCAATGAAGGTATATATGTCGCCAATGAATCTAAAGAATGTCAGGAGGTTGTAAAGACCTCACCAGACTTACTCCCATAATTTACATTTTAAGATAACAGAATTAGCAGAAGATTTAGTCCAGAGACTGTCTTCAGGCAGGATACTTTATTGTTATATAATCCTAAGGAATGTAGAGAAGGAAAAAAAGTTTTTCCTTTCTTCCTCCTTGAGAATTCCAGGCCCCTCCCTCCTTGGGGACCTCTAGACTTCTTATCAACCTGCCTAGGAAATGACTCTCTCATTTGGATGTGAAAGTTGGACCATAAAAAAAGCTGAGCACTGAAGAATTGATGCTTTTGAAGTGTGGTGCTGGTGAAGACTCTTGAGAGTCTCTTAGAGAGCAAGTTGATCAAATCGATCAATCCTAGAGTAAATCAGCTCTGAATATTCATTGGAAGGACTGATGCTAAACCTGAAGCTCCAATACTTTGACCACCTGATGCAAAGAACTGATTCACTGGAAAAGACCCTGATGCTGGGAAAGATTGAAAGAAGGAGAAGAAGGGGATGATAGAAGATGAGACAGTTGNCTGAATATTCATTGGAAGGACTGATGCTGAACCTGAAGCTCCAATACTTTGACCACCTGATGCAAAGAACTGATTCACTGGAAAAGACCCTGATGCTGGGAAAGATTGAAAGCAGGAGAAGAAGGGGATGATAGAAGATGAGACAGTTGGATGGCATCACCAGCTCAATGGACATCAATTTAAGCAAGCTCCTGGAGTTGGTGATGGACAGGGATGTCTGGAGTGCTGCAGCCCATGGGGTTGTAAAGAGTTAGACAAAACTGAGTGACTGAACTGAACTAAACCTAATACCTAATATATATTGTATTGTGTTTTCAATTTTAGATCCCATTTGTTTATTGCTACTACTTATGAAAACAATTAACTTCTTTATATTAACTTTGTATCCACAAACTTGCTATATTTGCATATTTCCATGAGTTCTTTTTTTTTTTTGTCTATTTTCTCAGATTTTCTACATAGAGAGTCGTGTCAGTGATTTTTCAGTAGAGTATTTCAGTGCTGTTTGGTGAAATCTCACAATAGAACATTATTCTGGAAATTTTTCTAACTTGTACTAATTTACCACTAAATAAATAGGAGCTGTCTAATCCAAAAATGATGTTGACAATATGTATGTATACATGTATGTGGGTGAGTGTATGTGTTTATTGTGTCTTACCAAGGTATCCGAGTACTTTCCATTTCTTCTGATTAGTTTTAATTAATATTATGTCATCAATAAAAAGGACTAATGTGATGTTCCACAGACTATCTAAGGGTTGTAGACCTGGTGTAAGATAAAACATAACAATACAAAGGGACCTACCATAGATGTAATACTTTAGGAATTTTAGTATTTCTGTGACACCTTGGGATATTCTTTGCAAAGTTAAAGACAAGATAAATCAGTTAGTACTTCCTACCACTATAAAAGAAACACAAGCCATGGCAGACTTCCTTGAGGCTTTTAGGGCATATATTTAATGTTTGGAGAAAGGTCTGAAACTGAGATAATTTATCAAGCTACATGAAGAGCTGCTTATTTTGAGCATGGTTCTGAACATGAAAGGTCTCTTCTGGAAGTCAACACTTCAGGAAAGCAGCTTTTCCACTCCTGTCATGTGAATAAAGTGATTCCAAGATATTGAGGGTAAATGCGGTAAGAAGTAAGGCTGGGGAAACCAATGACAAGGCCTAATAAGATATTCACTCACTGAATATCTTAGAGTTCTGGCTTAGACTTTTGATTCAAAGACCTCCAGAAGATAAGTATGTTACCATTTGACAAACATCTCCTTACATACCATTGGCTCCTCCTAGAATCNATATTGAGGGTAAATGCGGTAAGAAGTAAGGCTGGGGAAACCAATGACAAGGCCTAATAAGATATTCACTCACTGAATATCTTAGAGTTCTGGCTTAGACTTTTGATTCAAAGACCTCCAGAAGATAAGTATGTTACCGTTTGACAAACATCTCCTGACATACCATTGGCTCCTCCTAGAATCTTTACATCAATTTACCAAAAAGGTAGCATTGACAACCTAGTTTGAGTTCAGGTGAGCCCAGAAGACATCCACTATAGATTGGAAGTGGTCAGTTTAAAACCGGGCAGGGGTTCCTGAGGGCACATGTAAACTACACAAAAGATGATCAAGCTCCAGTGTTATCTCCACTATTGCACTGATAATTCTTTGGCAAATTGCAACTATGGCCCTATTGAGATTTCCTATACCTTCCTAATGGAGAATGGAAAAGCCCAAGGTTAAATCAAGGATAAGTTAGCTAGGTATGTGTGTGCATGTCATGGTCTGCTTATGTTTTGTAGTCCTAAGCAAGCTCAGCCTTGAAATACAGTGGTGAAGAGTGTATCCTCAGAAGGCAGAGTTTAGGCAGTGTTACTGATAATCCACTTTGTACAGAAAGAGAATTAGCCTGAGGAAATGTGTACAAGGAGCTTACGGATGGGCCTATAAGATGCAAGATATTCTGTGTGAATATTTCCATCAAGAGTTAATGCCCTTCAGAGAGCATTAACTGAAGTAGAGGCATGAACCACCAAGTGCACAAGATACGTATTAAATTAAATGTCATTAAATGTCAGCCAGTCTTTGTCACTTGACATCCCAGTGCTTATGCTATAGATCATGAAAAGAACAGCCATGGGAGTACAGATGGAGATCCAGGGGCATGTTGTCTTAAACCAGTGTGATGTAGTTCTTCCTCGTGCTGAATATATGACATGCCAGTACCAGAGAACAATGCTGAGCTCATTGTAAAGCATCATTCCTCAAGAAGAAGGTCCAGTTATGCTGTGTGTGTGCTCAGTCGCTCAGTCATCTCTGCTTCTTTGTGACACCATGGACTGTAGCGCTCCAGGCTTCACTGTCATGGAACTCTCCAGGCAATAATACTGGAGCGGGTTACCATTTCCGCCTCCAAAGGATCTTCTCAACCCAGGGATTGAACTCGCATCTTTGGTATCTCCTGAATTGGCAGGCATATTCTTTACCACTGCACCACCTGAGAAGCTATTTGGTGGCAATTTGGTTACAATAAACTCCTTAGAATCTGGAAAGGACAATGACTTATCCTGAATTGTCACGTATTCTAGAAATAGTTTTGCTTTCCATTTGTGCATAGCTCAGCCAACCCTACTACTTAAATACATACCAATGTGGGACCTCCTATAACATATTCTCAAAAAAAAGGACCCTTAACAGCAGAAGTATGGCAGCAGTGTTCACATTACCTTGGTTTCGCCACAAACTTCACTGTTCTGAAGCTGTTTCTCTGATTAAGCAGGTTAATAGACTCTTGAAAAAACAGCTGATGTGCCAACTTGAAGATGACTCTTTGAGAGAATGAGATTCTTAATTCAGAATGTGGGATAATCCTTAAAGCAATGGCTGTGATACAGTGTCTTGTTTCCAATAAATGGAATGCATCTTTCTGGGAATGAGTGGAAGTACCAGTGGTTCCACTCACCAGCATCCCAGTGACCAATTTGTACTTTCTGTCTCCTCTAGACCAAATGTTTAGTGGGTCACTTCCATAAGGAGATGAACTAAGATTATCACTATTTACTTAAAGATATTACCTTTATGTATTTAAAGCTATAACTGCTACCTGGTGTCTTTGGGCTCTTTGATCAGCTGGTCCAGAAGGATGTTACTATACTGGCAAAGGTGATCATCATGAGGACTGCTGTCCCATAACAGGCCAAGGTAGATCAGGAGATCCTGTGGGTATTTCTTAGTACTTTTTTGTTTAGCTTTAATTGTAAATGAACAGACAAAACTTGACATAAATACAGTAATCAAGGTTGGAATTCTTAGGGATCAGAATTTCCGCCATGCAACCACATATAGTAGAAGCACTACTTAAAGGTAATAGAGGTGGGCAGCAGAAAAACTAGACGATGTGTATCAGTTACCGCCTTAGATCAGTTCTAGCAGCATGTATTGCAGTTCTTTGTAATAACCTTTCTACTATGAAGTTTCTCCTAAGTTGTGGCCAACCTTTGGCCTTGATGCAATGAAGCAAATGTGAGAACAAAGCAGATCTGAGCAATACAACGTGTTGACCATGGTGGAGACTAATGATGTCCCATTTAAGTCCCTTTTATTAAGACAATGTATCCTAGCCTTGAGAGTTATCTCTTACTGATTCACAGCTCCCTTACTTTCAAAAGATTACTGTTGTCCAAAAGGGATATGTTATGCTCATTCCAGGCAGCAACCTATAGTCAATGATTGGCTGACAAGGATGCTTAAGCTTTCCTCCTGCATCAAGCTGAGACCCGTTTGTTGAATTCTTCACGCTCCAGGACATCTCATGGAATCAGAAGCTGCTTCCTCACTATGATCTCATTCAACTTTTGCCCTATTCTTCTTACTTCACTCCCTCTCTTTTGAGATGGAGAGAAAATTCTTTAAACAAACCATGGGCAACTAAGACCCTGTATCAGCCTCTGCTCCCAGGAAAGCCAAACTAAGACTCTTTGTCACCATGAGGCTTTAAATTTAAAGTACAGATTTTACACTTTCTCCACTGTAATCTATTATAGATACAGTAAGGCCTTGAACAACATGGGGGTTAGAGGCACTGAGCCTTGCAAAGTTGAAAACATAGTTAAACTTTAGAGTAGGCCCTCTGTATCTGTGGTTCTGCCTCTGTGGATTTAACCAACGCTGGCCCATATAGTACTGTAGTGCATATTTATGGAAAAATATCCACATAGAAGTGACCCCCATGCACTTTAAATCTGCACTGTCCAAGGATAAACTGTGTATGTTCCTGCCATTGCTCTATAGGTACAGGTTTCTACAAAATCTGTCACTCTGTAATTTAGTCCGTCAGTTGTGTCCCACTCTTTACAACCCCAAGCACTGTACCCCACCAGACTTCACTGTCTATGGAATTCTCCAGGCAAGAATACTGGAGAGGGTACCCCTTCTCCAGGGAATTGTCTCCACCGAGACAACTGTCAAACCCACATCTCCTGAGGCTTCTGCAGTGCAGGCAGATTCTTTACCTGCTGAACCATCAGGGAAGCCTCTGCCTTCGGTCAGCTGAGTAGCTGAGTGATCCAATAATGGTATCTTTTATTATATCACACAGTACAATTTTCAAATGCTGGGAAGAGGGGAAATTTGGTTGGCTTTGGTAGAGAATATATATTCTAGCCTTTCTCTAATTGTATATCCTACTATTGATTCAGGCACTTGAAAGATGGATTCTTGTACACATGACTTTAGGTCACTTCTGTAGACTCCAGTCCAGGCTCCCAGGATTTTGGACTTGTTCCTAGATAGCATATTGAAAAGCAGAGACATTACTTTGCCAACAAAGGTCCGTCTAGTCAAAGCTATGGTTTTTCCAGTGATCGTGTATGGATGTGAGAGTTGGACTGTGAAGAAAGCTGAGTGCTGAAGACTGATGCTTTTGAACTGTGGTGTTGGAGAAAACTCTTGAGAGTCCCTTGGACTGCAATGAGATCCAACCAGTCTATTCTGAAGGAGATCAGCCCTGGGATTTCTTTGGAGAGAATGATGCTAAAGCTGAAACTCCAGTACTTTGGCCACCTCATGTGAAGAGTTGACTCATTGGAAAATACTCTGATGCTGGGAGGGATTGCAGGCAGGAAGAGAAGGGGATGACGGAGGATGAGATGGCTGGATGGCATCACTTACTCCATGGATATGAGTCTGAGTGAACTCCGGGAGTTGGTGATGGACAGGGAGGTCTGGCGTGTTGCGATTCATGGGGTCGCAAAGAGTCAGACACGACTGAGCGACTGAACTGAACTGAACTGAATTGAACCACAAAACTAAGCTAAAGTCTATGCCTGGCATTGCCTTTTTTCCCCAAATGTGTCGCCAAAATGTGAGAGAATACTACTACTGGGGAGTTCATCCCTGGGAGAAGCATACTACCAGTGAGTTCATCCCTAGGCCTGAAAGTTATGGCAATTGGTCCTTTCAGTTCAGTTCAGTTCTATTCTGTTCATTCAGTCAGTCATGTCTGACACTTTGCGATCCCGTGAACCACAGCACACCAGGTTTCCCTGTCCATCACCAACGCCCGGAGTTCGCTTAAACTTATGTCCATCGAGTTGGTGATTCCATCCAGCTATCTCATCCTCTGTCGTCTCCTTCTCTTCCTGCCTCCAATCCCTCCCAGCATCAGGGTCTTTTCCAATGAATCAACTCTTCGCATGAGGTGGCCAAAGTACTGGAGTTTCAGCTTCAGCATCAGTCCTTCCAGTGAACATCCAGGACTGATCTCCTTTAGGATGGACTGGCTGGATCTCCTTGCAGTCCAACGGACTCTCAAGAGTCCTTTAGAAAGTGCTAAAATGCTGGATGGGAATGTCCCAGAAAGCAAGTGCAAAGACACTTGTCACTTATGGTATAGTCCTAGAGGCACTGGTGTCCAGGGTGCTGACTCTTCTCATATCATCAATGTTCCAGAACAGAGTTTTTAAAACTCATACCTGTTCTTCTGAAGCTTATAAAGATATCTCTTCAAGGCAGGAGAATTGAACCTTATTTACTTAATAGCTTTAGCTTGTTTATGTATTTTAATTATTTAATCAAATATATATGGGTTTTATACTCTTCAAAATGTTGAGTTTGACTTAGTATTGCAATCATTAGTTTAGAACTTAATTTCTATAGCTGAACCCAGGTAGCACCTTTGTATAATAGAGAGCATTACAATATGTCTAAGCATTCCACATGCACATTTTTTTCTCCTTATTTATCTTCATCTACACATTTTTATACTTACATGCCCCTGAATTGTGAAATGCACATTAACTCTTTTTAATAAATACATTTCATTTTATTCAATACTGTCCCTGCTACTAACCTCATTATGTCTATTTGTATTATTTCTCTGTGTTTGACATAGTTTGTAGCACCTCTCTACTTTGTATCATTGAGAACCTTATTAATATTCCATTTACTTGCTCTTCTAAAATTCTTAATTAAAATGCTAAACAGGATATTAAATCAGATGGAGTCAAAGAATGACCTCTGTGACAGACCATAAGACAACTTCCTCAATGTAATATATTGCTATTTATCATGCTTCTTGATATATTACTTCAGATAGTTTTCCATGACTGTGAAATCAATTTAATATTTTCTTAAAATACAGTTCTACTTTAAAACTTTACTTATGGATCTTAAAGTCATCATTATAACCTGTAAGAAATAGAATTCTTCCATTTTATGATAAGCATTAAATAAATACTTGTCTTAATCAAGATTCACTTTAAAAAATATTTTATTTTTCAAAGCAGGCTTCAATCGTGTTTGGCTCTGTGCGACCCCATGGACAGCCGCCCACCAGGCTCCTCCATCCCTGGGATTCTCCAGGCAAGAACACTGGAGTGGGTTGCCATTTCCTTCTCCAATGCAGGAAAGTGGAACGTGGAAGTGAAGTCACCAGTCATGTCCGACTCTTAGCTACCCCATGGACTGCAGCCCACCATGCTCCTCCATCCATGGGATTTTCCAGACAAGAGTACTGGAGTGGGTTGCCATTGGCTTCTCCAGACTTTTGCTTTAGTTATACTAGACTTTTGCTTTAGTATAACTAAAAAGTGGAATTGTTAAGAAAATATGAATACCTTGTAAGAATTGGTTCAACACATGTCTATAATGTCCATTCTTTCCTTCAAAGCTCATTTTATTAGTGAACTGAGGTTTCTACTTGATGACCAGAGACTCATTTAACAATTAAGAAAATAGCTGAATAAAATTCACTTACTAACTCAGAAGATACTTGGAAGGTTCTGACAATCCTTCAACATGATGTGGAAATCATTATTTCAAAACAATGGAAAAATTAGAATAGTTTTACACATTCAGACAATTTACTTGAAGCACTGAACAAAACATTTTTTAAGATATATTGTCAGTCGTGTCCAAATCTTTGTGACTCTATTGAATGTAGCCCACCAGGCTCCTCTCTCTATGGAAATCTCCAGGCAAGACCACTGGAGTGGGTTGTCATGCCCTCCTCCAGTGGATCGTCCTGAGCCAGGGATCAAACCCACGTCTCCTGTGTCTCCTGCACAACACACTGATTCTTTACCCACTGAGCCATTTGGGAAGCCCCCTCCTTGTTTAAAAATACCTCAACTAAGTTTCATGTTTTTCTAAAACCATAATAAGAGTGGTTACAGATGTCATATTTTCTGGTTGTTAATCTTTCTTTATGTAAAATTTGGGGTCATGTGGTACCTAGCAACTTTTTTTTATATATTCCAGTGTTATTACTGTGTCAATATCCCTAAAATATATCAAGCATCCTAACACGTACCAAATACATTTAAAGGAACAGGGGTAAGAATAAAAATGTTACAAGGTATCCCATAAGGATCAAATCTGGAAACATGTATTCAAAAATATTTAAACATTCACAAAGAATAATCATATAATCAAAATGACTATAATTGAATTAAGTTTTAATAAACCATAAAACCTATACAATTTGAATATTTATAAACTATAGGACACATATTTTAGATCCCAATTCATAATTGTGAATTATGAATACACATCTTTTCAAAAGTTTATGCTTAGCATTGTGGAATGCTGTTAACATTCCCCAGTTTTATATGTCACAAATTGAACATATATTTGTTGAAAATCTATGATAGATGAGGCTTTTAAAAGTAAATAATGGGCACAATATTGAATAATGAAGGACCATGCTTTGCCCTCATACCAAAATGGGCAGAATTTTATAAACTATTGAATATTACAAGCATTCCAGAGAGTGAAAGTATTAGAAATATAAGCAGCATAGTTGGAGAGACTGACTGAGAGAGACTGTAGAATTAGGAAAACAGATACGTCATCATGATTTTTGCCAAACTTCTGGATTTTAATGAGTTGCATGTGTATATCTTACAATGAATATCTACAGGCTTATGAAGAATTCCAAATTGGGCCCCTAGAACAGAGGAAGAGATTCCAGAACTCTACCGTGTTTCATGCTGAAATAATTCAGCACTTGGCAGAGATCAGAAATAATTTTAGTCATGTTAATACTTTAACTTGTGAAAATTTATTCTCTATAATTAAAATGAGCAACTGAACTGAACTTTACTGATAATGAAAACTAGTTAGTATGATAATGACAATGGTGATTATTATCTACATTGAATTATAGGTTAAGATACTGTCATTCCCAAGTCTGTTATTATATGCAAAGCACCATTGTATATACATTTATAATATTCCCTCCTTTTTTAAAAAACTATATCAATAACCTCAGATATACAGATGACACCACCCTTATGGCAGAAGGTGAAGAGGAACTAAAAAGCCTCTTGATGAAAGTGAAAGTGGAGAGTGAAAACGTTGGCTTAAAGCTCAACATTCAGAAAAACGAAGATTATGGCATTTCGTCCCATCACTTCATGGAAAATAAGTGGGGAAACAGTGGAAACAGTGTTAGA
>SJYA01014903.1:0-10182 GCA_006410615.1 Neotragus moschatus
GCAAGAACACTGGAATGGGTTGCCATTTCCTTCTCCAATGCATGAAAGTGAAAAGCAAAAGTGAAGTTGCTCAGTCGTGTCCAACTCTTAGCAACCCCATGGACTGCAGCCCACCAGGCTCCTCCATCCATGGGATTTTCCAGGCAGGAGTACTGGAGTGGGGTGCCACTGCCTTCTCCGAAACATCAACTAGTGGGCTTTGAACCATTGAATAAAATAAGAATCCATGAGTCCACACTGATATAAATAAGTAAATGAATCATTACATAAATGTAGCAAAAGTGAGTTTTTTCTTTCATAAGTTTGACAAAGAATAAATATGAATGCTAAAACCAGTGAGTGAAAGTTTGTTGAGTAGCAGGATATTTACCAGGCAAAGTATCTTTCCATAAATTATTTAATAGTTACAAAGAAAGTGGAGGAACCTCATTAACACCACATTAACCAAGTCATCAAACCTACATCACTGATATTGGAACAAATTGACTGCAGTTGCCTCTTAATAAGAAGCACTGAGGACACAACATCACTTCAGTGGTAATCCTGCCAAAATGCACAAACTGAATATAATCGTGAGGAAATGTCAGACAAACCCAAATTGAGGGCCATTTTACAAAATAACTGGCCTGTACTCTTCAAAAATGTCAAGGTCAGGAAACAAAAAGAAAGGCTGAGGAACTGATCCAGATTAAAAGAGACGTGACAAGTAAATGCAGTGTATGACCCTTAGATTTAGTCCCAAACCCAGAAAAAAATATAGCTCCACATAATGTTTTTAGGACAATTGACAAAATTGTCCATGGACTGTAAATTAGATAATAGTATTGTATCAGCATTAAATGTTCTCATTTTTATACACACACACTGGTTACATAAGAGAATTACTTTGTTCCTAATAAATAACACACTGATGTTTTAGAGGTAAAAGTGTGTATTTCTAAGTCTCAAATGGTTTAGGAAAAAATACATGTTATTTATTTAAATGTCTATATGTAAAGAGAGAATAATACAATAAGTGGAAAAAATAGAAATAATTTTAAAATTTAGATAAAGGACTTAAGGGAGTTCCTTCTACTATACTTGAAATTTTTCTGCAAGTTTGAAATCACATTGCTTTATAACAATTTTCCCACCCTCACTTTGAAGAGGTGAAAACAGATTTTGGAAGGAGAAGACTGCTCAATGTCACTCAATAAGTTAGTGGTAGAGTTAGGGCCAAAACTCAGATATCCAGATGTCAGTCCTCTTTTTACACCAACTGAATTGTTTGGTATTTGTGTTGGATGACAAAGGTTGAACCACCCCTTTTTTACTTCTCTTTTTAGTTTCTTGGTTCCTTAGAGCTAGTTCCTTCTATTAGAGAACCAAAGTAACATAACTAAATGCTTCTTTCAGTTCCTTCATGATTAGGCAAGGATCAATCTGAAGTTTTTGAGCTGGGTTATCTCTCCTCTTGTAGGTTTAATATCTTTCTTATTGCCAACCATTTTCTGTACATGGTAGGCTTCTTTTATGTGGTATTATTTGAATCCCCCTCCTCCATAGAGTGATGGTGTTTTACTGTTTAAACTTCTTTCCATAGGCCACTCCATTTCAAGGTCTCTTTAATATTGATGGTGGTGGTTTAGTTGCTAAGCTGTGTCTGACTCTTTGCAACCCTATAGACTGTAGTCCACCAGGCTTCTCTTCTTGGGCTTTTCCAGGCAAGAATACTGAAGTGGGTTGCCATTTCCTTCTCCAAGTATCTTCCTGACTCAAGGAACCCAAGTCTCTTGCACTGCAGGTGGATTCTTTACCAACTGAACCACCAGGGAAGCCCTGTTTAAATCTTGTGTTTTCATTTCTGTTGTTCTAAGACTCAGTTTCCTTAATTGGTGGAGAATTGAGGTAAAATATGCTGAAAAAAGGGGGAATATAGCATTCAGAATTATAAAATACAGAGATTAACCACAATTATAGACAGTGGGGGCCATTTACTAGTCTTACTAGTTATTGAGTAAATCAGCTTTATCAAAAAATTAAGAAACCAGATCTATCATTTTCCATGTGAATCAGTGTATCTCAGCTATTTGTCATCAGTTTGGGGATGCCTTGTCTCCAAGTGAGATAATGGAAAATATTAATTAACAATTAAATGTCAACCATTTCATATGGCTCCACCTGATGGCAAGTGTATTATTAAGGGAGTGATGTGTTTTCCCTTCTCTTAGGGAACTGCTAGAAAAATGGAGATAGTTCATGTGGTATCTGCTCTTGAATCTTTAACTTCTCACTTACTTTTCCTACCCTGGCTGTCCCTCTGTCCTGTCACTCTCTGTGAGGTTCCTGCTAGTCTTCAGTTTCCTCTAGATTTCCATCTTGGCTTATATTAGTTTCTGCCACCTGGGTACACCCAGTAGTTCACAGAGTTGAAATATCAGAAGCAGTTGGTTCAGTCTCCTTATGCTTGAGATGAGGAAACAGAGCTAATATCATAAAGCTGATATCTCAGAAGTATGGCATGAATGCAATATCCTGACTCCCGAGACGGTGGTCTTTCTATCTCAATATCCATGTTCTACCTTATATTTTCTACAGCCCGATTTTTGGGTGTAGGCCTGTCAATCTCTCCCTCAGTTTCTCCTCCCCTTAACTTTTTCTTAGCTCTCAATTCTTGTCAGTCACCTGGATCTTCTTTATTTTCTCGTTTTTGCCTTTTTGTCATTCAAGAGAAACATTAGCTTGTGCATTCTATCTTTCTCTTTCCATTTTTGCCATTGATGAGTGGTGAAAAAATAATTGTATTTTCTTGATTTTTATTCCTGGAGTGATACCACAGGGAGTAGCTGGGACAGTTTTAAGATAATGAAAGATATCCTTGTGTATTTGTGTGTCTAATGTGTATTATTTTATACTTATGAAATATTCTGAAAGTAATTTAAGAAAAACTGTGGTTGATAATACCTGTTTTTACAGTAAAAATGGCCATAGCCCAATGAAACAATCAAAAGGACTTAGAAATTTTTTTTTAATGAATGTGTGATGTTTTGTTAAGTTTCACAGAGTAGAGTTTGAACTGCCTTTTGATTCTGCTGAAAATATACCCTATCTTTTTTCCTAAAATTTTGAATTCTTTATTTGAAAAGACCTTTGGGAATCATGTTCAAGGGGACAGAGTAAAATATCAAGAAAAAAATTATTTATCATGAGGGAAGTAGAAGACTTTAGGGTAAGAATAAGACTTTGGGTCCTAAGAATACTGTAGCAATTTTTAAATAGCAGAGCAGACTCAATCGCTTTCTTATAATTCACATATTTTTGAGACATTTCAGCTAGGAACTCAGCCAATAAGTAGAAAAACTTGGGACTGAATGTTTGGTATGTGAATCTGGTACATTAAGGAGTATCTCAGGTTTTCTCTACCTTTAAAGACTTAGTTGTGGATAAGAAGTACGCTGTGAACACCTTAGCCAGCATCTGCATCTTACACCCCAGAAATTTGATTTTGTGTACTTTACCTTCTTTGGGACAAATTGGCCTTCTATTGGTAGGTACAGGCTTCCCTTGTGGCTCAGCTAGTAAAGGATTCCCCTAAAACGTGGGAGACTTGAATTCGATCCCTGGGTTGTGAAGATTCCCTGGAGAAGAGAATGGCTTACCCACTTCAGTATTCTGGCCTGGAGAATTCCATGGACTATCCATGGGGTCACAAAGAGTCAGACACGACAGAGTGACTTTCACCTCCACTTTTCATTGATAGGTATGCCTTATGTGAGATATTGTTTCATCCTAGAGACTAGATAAACACTGACTGATAGCTGTAAGACATCAATGAAAGCTTTACTCTGTTTTAAAAAACATTTTTATTTATGTATTAGTTTTTGGCTGTGCTGAGTCTGTGTAGCTGTGAGGGCTTCTCGTTGCAGTGGCTTCTCTTGTTGCAGAGCATGGGCTTTAGGACGCATGGGCTTCAGTAGTTGCAGCACCGGGGTTCAGTGGTTGTGGCTCCTGGGCTCTAGAGAGTATAAGGTCAGTAGTTGTGGTGCATGAGCTTAGTTGCTCTACAGCGTGTGGGATCTTCCTGGACCAGGGATTGAACCAGAGTTTCCTATGTTGGCAGGCAGATTCTTTATCACCGAGCCACCAGGGAAGCCCTGGAAGCTTTACTCTTAAAGAGAGAGGTGGGTGTTTACATTTTCTTCCTTCTGCCTTGTAGCTTTTCTAGAAATGATCTTTGGGTTTCTTTTATTAGTTAATCTCCTACTCCCACCCCCAAACCATCTTTTTATGTGTAAACTAGAGTACTCTGATGCTGGGAGGGATTGGGGGCAGGAGGAGAAGGGGACGACCGAGGATGAGATGGCTGGATGGCATCACTGACTCGATGGACGTGAGTCTGAGTGAACTCAGGGAGATGGTGATGGACAGGGAGGCCTGGTGTGCTGCGATTCATGGGGTCGCAAAGAATCGGACACGACTGAGCAACTGAAATGAACTGAATTGAGCTGAACTGAGTACATCATGAGAAATGCTGGGCTGGAAGAAGCACAGGCTGGAATCAAGATTGCTGGGAGAAATGTCAATAACTTCAGATATGCAGATGACACCACCCTTATGGCAGAAAGTGAAGAGGAACTAAAGAGCCTTTTGATGAAAGTGAAAAAGTTGGCTTAACGCTCAACATTCAGAAAACTAGGATCATGGCATCCAGTCCCATCACTTCATGGGAAATAGATGGGGAAACAGTGGAAACAGTGTCAGACTTTATTTTTGGGGGCTCCAAAATCACTGCAGATGGTGACTGCAGCCATGTAATGAAAAGACTCTTACTCGTTGGAAGGAAATTTATGACCAACCTAGATAGCATATTCAAAAGTAGAGACATTACTTTGCCAACAAAGGTCCGTCTAGTCAAGGCTATGGTTTTTCCAGTGGTCATGTATGGATGTGAGAGTTGGACTGTGAAGAAAGCTGAGTGCAGAAGATTTGATGCTTTTGAACTGTGGTGTTGGGGAAGACTCTTGAGAGTCCCTTGGACTGCAAGGAGACCCAACCAGTCCATCCTAAAGGAGATCAGTCCNCTGAGTGCAGAAGATTTGATGCTTTTGAACTGTGGTGTTGGGGAAGACTCTTGAGAGTCCCTTGGACTGCAAGGAGACCCAACCAGTCCATCCTAAAGGAGATCAGTCCTGGGTGTTCTTTGGAAGGAATGATGCTAAAGCTGAAACTCCAGTACTTTGGCCACCTCATGCGAAGTGTTGACTCATTGGAAAAGACTCTGATGCTGGGAGGGGTTGGGGGCAGGAGGAGAAGGGGACTACAGAGGATGAGATGGCTGGATGGCATCACTGACTCGATGGACGTGAGTCTGAGTGAACTCTGGGAGTTGGTGATGGACAGGGAGGCCTGGTGTGCTGCGATTCATGGGGTCGCAAAGAGATGGACATGGCTGAGCGACTGAACTGACTGACTGACTGAAGTCTTTGTTGAAAGCAATTTATATCAAAGTTGTACAGTTTTCTTTGGAAAATAAAAATGGATATGTATCAGTGGTCTCTTTTCCTTTCATCGGCCTATTATTTTTATATTTGGAAAAACATAGAAGAGAAAGATCTCTTAATCTGGAGCTAAGGGTGTTACCATCGATAATTGTGAGTGAGTTTTAGAGACTTAATGATTCTGTCTTAATAAAGTAACAACTCTAATTCTCTTATTTTATCCCTACGAACTTGTGGAGTTTTCTCCAACTATCAATTGTTCATATTGGACAGCCAGAACTGAAAAAATGTAGATTGATTTCAGGATGTATTCACAATTATATAGTGAAGCTGAATGTGACACACACATTACCAAGTTTCTTATCGAATATAAAAGAGTCACCTTATCAAATGTAAATCACTGTATCAAATATATTTTCAAATATAAAAGAATCATGCTTATTACTCATGCCTCTGTTCTGCAAGTATTTCCTATAAATATAGTGGCCAATACATTAAAAAGATTTCTCACTTTGGCCTTTTTAAATTAATAATTATTTTTTTTAGAAAGGCTAAAGTGAGAAAACATTTTCTTTTACTTGTTGAATTTGCTCCAGGACTCCAGAAAAAAAGAGCATTACTGATAAACTTTAAAGTGACTCACCACTGACTACTCTTTCAGATTTCTTCTTGACTGAAGAGCTTAGCTGATGAGCTTGACTTAAAACCTGCATCCATTCTACTTGGTCAGGACTTATCAGTCTCTTAAAATATGTTTCAAATGCTCTTCTCTTCATAAAAATGTCCTGATAAGATGGCCAAGACGCTCTTGTTCTTCTCTTCCAGTCATCCGTTAACACACAAAACATATCAGTGTTTCCCAAGCCAGCCAGTTCCTTGAGATACTAGTAGGGGTTCTGGGTGAAATACATTTAATAGACACTGTACATTATATCCCTTCCTTGGAGAGGATTCATGTTAAGAATAATTATGAATGAATATTAAAGTCTCTGAGAACATCTTCAATAAAAGAAATCTGCTTAATTTTGTTTAGCCCATTGTACTCAGTAAATACTTTATGACTTGCAAGTTGTAATTCAAATGTTACTTTTCACATGAAGGTTTTCATGACTCTCACAGGCAGCAGCCAGTGTATGTACCACTGAATTCACATAGCTTGAAGTTATACTATAAAAGTGCTGTAAAAATTTTGTTTCTGTTAATACTATGATATAATCTTTGAATTGTTAGCTTAAAGCTCATTCAGACTTAATTAAGGGAATTTACAAGTTATCAACTAATAAACCAAAGTTTGGTCCTCAGTGTTGAGGCTCAGTGATGTTACTAAAGACCTAGTTTCTTTTCCATTTCTTCTTCTAAAATATTTGATTTTCCTAAAGTTCCTCTTTCATAATCTCAGTATGGATGTAGCGGTTTCTAAGAGGGCTGCGTGTGCTTCCTTCATCTCTAGTGGGAAGAGGACGTCTCTTATGGAAGCTCCTGCAGAATAACAAGGAAGCATCTTTCCCAGAAGCCCCAGCAAAGGTTTTTCACATCTCATCGGCTGAATCGAGATCACTTGCCCACCACTGAACTGATCAATGTCCATGGAGATAGCATGTGCTATGCTTAAGCCACATAGGGTCTATCCTGGTTTTGAGTGTGAAGCTTCTTTTCGTGATTATACGTAAGAGAATATGGGCACTCTTTCTAAGGGGAAGGAGGAGTGAGTGCTGGGCAGTCAAAGCCAGTAAAAATCCATTACATGATGCTTAAGACACTCCATTACTTCTCTATTAAGTCATACCTTATTAGTATAGTCATTCTGTATTAACTTTGTTAACCAAAACACTTGTACAGAAATGTTCATAGTATCAATATTCATAATAACCAAAAATGAGAAAAAACCCAAGTGTCTGTTAGCTAATGAATGGATCAACAAATGTGGTATATCCATACAGTGGAATGATATTCAGAAATAAAAAAGGATGAAGTACCAGTACTTGCTACAACATGGATAAAACTTGAAAACATTATGACAAATTTAAGAAGCCAATCACAAAAGGCAACATAATGTATGATTCCATTTATATGAAATGTCTAGCATAAGCAGAACCACAGGGACAGAAAGTAGATTAATGGTCACCAGAGACTAGAGGAGGGGGGGAAAGGGAAATGGTTGCTATTAGGTACAAGATTTCCTTTGGGGATGATGACGATGTTCTGGAATTAAATAGTGGTAACGCTTGCACAACTTTGTGAATATATTCAAAAGCACCAAATTACACAGTTTACATTTAAACTGTCAATTTTTATGGTATGTGAATTATATAAATTAAAAATGTTTTCATATATACCTTGAAGTTAGGAGCTTATTTTCCTATTTGTATTTTCAACGACCACCCACTACTAACCCCAGTGTCTTACACCTAGTGGGTACTCAAAAAATATTTGAATCATCATTCAGTCGCTTAGTTGCTCTGACTCCTTGTGACCCCATAGACTGTAGCACACCAGACTTCCCTCCACAATCTCCCGGAGCTTGTTCAAACTCGTGTCCATTGAATTGGTGATGTCATCCAACCATCTCATCCTCGGTCATCCCCTTCTCCTACCTTCAATCTTTCCCAGCATCAGGGTCTTTTGCAATGAGTTGGCTCTTCGCATCAGGTGGCCACAGTACTGGAGTTTCAGCTTTAGCATCAGTCCTTCCAATGAATATTCAAGGTTGATTTCCTTTAGGGATTGGCTGGTTTGGTCTCTGGGATCCAAGGGACCCTCAAGAGTCTTTTCCAACACCACAGTTTGAAAGCATCAGTTCTTTGGTGCTCAGCCTTCTTTATGGTCCAACTCACATTCATACATAACTACTAGAAAAACCATAGCTTTGACTATATAGACCTTTGTCAGCAAAGTGATGTCTCTGCTTTTTAATATGCTGTCTAGGTGTGTCATAGTTTTTCTTCCAAGGAGCAAGTGTCTTTTAATCACCATCCACAGTGATTTTGGAGCCCAAGAAAATAAAGTCGGTCACTGTTTCCATTGTTTCCCCATCTATATGCCATGAAATGATGGGACTGGATGCCATGATCCTAGTTTTTAGAATGTTGAGTTTTAAGCCAGCTTTTTCACTCTCCTCTTTCACCTTCATGAAGATGCTTTTTAGCTCCTCTTCACTTTCTGCCATAAGGGTGGTGTCATCTGCATATCTGAGATTATTGATATTTCTCCTGGCAATCTAGATTCTCGCTTGTGATTCATCCAGCCTGGCATTTAATATGATGTACTCTGCATATAAGTTAAATAAGCAGGGTGACAATATACAGCCTTGATGTTCTCCTTTCCCAGTTTGGAACCAGTCCGTTGTTACATGTCTGTTTCTAACTGTTGCTTCTTGATCTCCATACAGGTTTCTCAGGAGGCAGGTAAAGTGGTCTGGTATTCCCGTCTCTCTAAGAATTTTCCAGTTTGTTGTGATCCACACAGTAAAAGGCTTTAGAGTAGTCAATGAGGCAGAAGTAGATGTTTTTGTGGAATTCTCTTGCTTTTCTATGATCCAATGGATGTTGGCAATTTGATCTCTGGTTCCTCTCTTTTTCTAAATTCAGCTTGTACATCTGGAAGTTCTCGGTTCATGTACTGTTGAAGCCTAGCTTGGAGGATTTTGAGCATTACCCTGCTAGCATGTGAAATGAGTGCAATTGTGTAGTAGTTTGAACATTCTTTGGCATTTCCCTTCTTTGGGACTGGAATGAAAACTGACCCTGAATGAGTGGAAAACTAAATTGAAATAACTGATTATATTTTTTATCTTTAGGCTCCAGAAAGTTGCTTAGTTCTCTCCGTAAATTAGCAATGTAGTTAGCATGTGTGCAGATCAACATCCTCACAATGAACAAGTGTATTGTATTCAAAGATTTGTCTTCACCTTTGTTGTTTTATTTTGTGATTTGTCATCTTTAATACTTTTTGGTTAAATATCATTACAGAACTGAGCTGGTTAGTCCATGTTCTCTTCACTTCTGCAGTGTTTATTTTCCTGATTTACTTGTAAAAATTGCTTTCATTAACTTTCAGCTTTGAGAGCAAAGAGTTTAACTGGGTCACTGAATTTGTTTTGTCTGAATATGGTTTATAATATTTGTATTGTTTTTAAAAACTATTACTTTGAGTTTGTTTCCTCCTCAGAGGTCTTTAATCACACTAGCACCATTCAGGTTAATCGTCTTTGTACTTGACTCCATAAAGGTGGAATGTGGAGGAACCCATATGTACAGGTGGAATTATTTCTTCAGATCATGAATCTGAAGACAGGGAATATCACAAACGAGTTTATTTCCAAGGTTCTTTCTGGTTTTACTTAAACTGGCTGCTCTACCTTTTCTGTCTCATCCCAGTTTATGTGATCTATGGAGCCTGTTTATCTCTGCCATTTAGAAGCATTAGTTTTCATAGCCCTTTCGTCTTGAGGGTTCGGTGGAGGATATCAGTCAGCAGATTTTGCTGGTTTTGAAGATTTCTAAGAAACGTTCTGAAATAACTGTCCTTCTACCCGTGAATACTGCTTTTAAAAACTGACATCCCCAATACTCTGGTTTCTCTTCAGATCGCATAAATCTTTCGCCTTTTACTAAAAACTGACAGCCCCATGGCCAGTAAATGTCTCTTTTTTTTTCCTTATTTAGCTAGAGAAGTACACTTTTATTATTTTCTCCAAAATTTTTTT
>SJYA01014905.1:0-10205 GCA_006410615.1 Neotragus moschatus
TCAGGGACGCCATCCAACCATCTCAACTTCTATTGACCCCTTCTCCTCTTGTCCTCAATCTTTCCTAGCATTTGGGTCTTTTGCAATGAGTCTACTCTTCACATCAGGTGGCCAAAGTATTGGAGCTTCAGCTATCATCTTTTAAAAGGATGCTCTTGTTGTGGGATTTCATTTAAAAGAAATCTACTTTAGTGCATTTTAAATAGGTAAAATTACAAAAATTTTAGAAGTATGCCTTTTCACATAGCTTACAGCATACTGAATTATACTAGTAGCAGAAAAACAGCATCATCTTTATGAGATTAATCTTATAATCTTCATAAGAAATCAGTGCCATAACCATTCATTTTTATTCTAAAGTTACTATGTAATTATCTCATAATTGTGATATTCAAATATGAGATGTAAGACAATTTAAATTTAGGAAGAAAAATGCCAATCAATTGCTTTAAAAATATGATGAATTGTCCATCAGCATATGTTTCCAAGCTTAAAAGCAATGGAAAACAATTTTTTTCTATGCAGACTGTTTTCTCCTTTGTTCCTAAATATTTAGCACTTCATTTCATTGTTGAAATGCAAAGATTTCAATTGTATTGCTGAACTGGAAATTGCTGAGATCTATAAAACTATCACTTATGAAGGAAAAAAGATGCACAAACCCTACACTAATTAAAGCTATGGATATACACTTTGGATGGAATGTTTGAGCCCCAGGTTAACAATCTCTGCTTTAGACTGGAGGTGACATGGACTCTAAGAAATGATAAAATATGTGGAAGCTGAAGGGTGCATCAACCCCCAGACAGCATCTGTTCCTTGTGCCCCCAGGCAGCCAGAGTGCCAAGCGGAGAATGCCTTTGGCAGTCAATCTGTAGGGTCCAAGCTTTGCATAGGAATGACCTAGAACAGTGTCTTCACACAGACCTGTGGAAGGCTGAGGGTCCAGGAGATGGGCCCGCTGGTCTGTCAGTGGGCATCAAAGCTCAAATTGTGCAGTGGGGCCTCAAGTCTCCTGCCTCCCCTCCAATCCAAGCAGCCTCATATGTTTACTTAATGGGCTTTTGAATATGACTGTATTTGAAGGAAAGTTTTTGCGGCTAAAACATGGATAAGAGGATTAAAAAGTAATAAAGGGTTATCTCTGGTGTTTTTGTTTTTTATTTTTAAGACCATTAGTGGTTATTTTCCTATTTTTGCTTTCTGCATCTTCCAAATTTTCAACAATGCAAAAGTATCACCTGTGTAATTAAAATACACACAAATTTATATTAAATAAAAGAATAAACTGTGCTGACTTCTTCCCCCGCCCCCTGCATGAAAAAGTGCTGAAAACAGGCTTTCTGCAGCGATTGTAGCATTTTGAATGTGAGTTGCAGTTTTCAAACATAAAGCACAGCTGTTTTGTCTCTACCCCTGAAGCTGTGAAAAAGGGGAATGATTTTGAAAGCGGGAACAGGAAGACTATTGAGAAAAGTGGCTGCTATTTCTAGGCTGAAGTCTCCCTGGCAACACTGTTCTCAGAAGCTCTGCCTCCCTACGTGGACTTATCAGGATTCATGAGTGATGAATCCAGAGGATTCATAAGACCCTAAGTAAGCAGAGCCCAGAAGAGACTCGAGACAAAGCAGAGTCACGGCAGGCCAGAGAGATGCGACACACAGACAGCGTCCTGCAGGAGGAGCTGCCTGTGGTCAGGGCAGTCCTGTGATCCACAGAGATCTGCAAGACCAGAGAGGTCGCTAAGTTTGCAGCCAGGAAGGTAAGGATGAGGTTCCTGACATGTGAGAGGGCTGACGACCTCAAGAAATGTGATTGAAGAAAAAGAACAGCTTCAAGGAGTAGTTGCAAAGAGCAGAATGTGAACTTAGTCAGCAACTAAGTTGCAGCATTTTGAAAAAAAAAAAAAAAGACACACAAAAGGAATCATTTAGAAATGAGAAACTCTAAGACTACCACCATCAAAGAAACACTAAGCCCAGTGATATTACAGAACAAAGTATAAGAAGTAAAAAGAATAACTACAGCTTTCCTGACTAGACTACAGAAATACCTCATTCAGTTGAATACAGCAATTCATAATTGTATGCATGCAATAAAAGATACATTAGAGATTTAAAAAACAAAAACAAGAAACCTAATGGAAACTAGACAGAGCCAGTGCAGAGAGAACCCAAGTCAGCTTCTCAATCAGCGTATATCTAAAGCAATGGTTCTCCTGTATGGTACCCAGCCCAAGCAGCACCTGCAGTACCTTCAAATGCAAATTCCCAGGCACCACCTCAGACCTACTGAATCACAAGTTCCAGGAGTGAAGGCCAAGAATCTATGCTTTAGAAAGTCTACCATGTTCTGACGCACACTAAATTTTGTGAACTATCGATCCGGAGGCACTGAAATCACCGGGAAAAGCTATCGGACACAGTAAAACAAAGCAAGGAGTACCAAAAGAGGATTATGCCAAATGCAGGCACATCCAACCTTCAGCTCCCCTTCATGGCCAGAACTCCTCCTCCTGGAGGAGGACATGGCAACCCATTCCAGTATTCGTGCCTGGAGAATTCCCATGGACAGAGGAGCCTGGCAGGCATGGTGTTGCAAAGAGTCGGACACAGCTGAGCAACTACACATGGCCAGAACCCTCATCAATCTCCCCACCCTAGCTCAAGTCACCGCTGCCTGCTGCCTG
Organism: Neotragus moschatus; assembly: GCA_006410615.1. Classification (NCBI taxonomy): domain Eukaryota; kingdom Metazoa; phylum Chordata; class Mammalia; order Artiodactyla; family Bovidae; genus Neotragus; species Neotragus moschatus. Next base: position 2,690 of record SJYA01014905.1, read on the forward strand.
GACTACTATAAGAGCTTGGTGACCACTTGTCTTGGTTTGATCAGAGAAGTCCTGGCTTGAGCCTACCCTTTCACTTTCAAAATTCTCCAGATTCTAAATTATATGGCTTCTCCAGTAATTCTTCAGGGTCTGCTCACCATTTGCCCATCCACTCTTGCTCATCTCTATTATGGTCTCTTCCCAGAAGCTAGAAGTATAAATTGTTCCTGTTATTCCTCTTTTAAAAAAATCCTTGAATGACTCTTCATTGCTCTGAAATAAAATGTGAACATCTCTCAATGACCCATAGCACTAACCCTTCCATCTTTGCCTCATTCCATATCCCTGTATGCTTTCTCTGTTCCAGGTACATTAGTCTCCTGTGGTTACCTTCACAAGCCAAGTTCATGAACCCTCAAGGTCTCTGCACACGCTGGTTCTTCTTCCTGGACTGCTCTCAGGCTCCATCCCTCCGTCAATGTTAGGTGCTCACCTGTTTCCATTTAATAACATCCCAAATGAGTTCTCAAATATTCTTTGAAGGTTTTATTTTAATGACTGCATAGTTTCTCATAATATGGATGTGGAATAATTTACTTAACCATCCCCTAGTATTGTTAAGATTTTATTTTCTCTGTTACTAGTAAAGCTGTTGTATAAATTAGTCATTGTTCTTGGTTGCAACCAATTCAGAATCCCCTCAGGCAAAAAAGAAATTTATTGGTATGGTACTGGGATTTCTCCATAAATAGAATAAGGGTTAAACAATGAAACTACGGAAAAGGCAGGATTAGTGGAATAACTGGGACTAAACACCCAATTGTTATCAGGATACCCTTGATAGATAGAATGCATGTATATGTACACACAAACAAATATATGTCGCATTGCAGGCAGATTCTTTACCATCTGAGCCACCAGCGTGGTATATGTACATATACATGTTTATTAAAACTCCCAATCATCTTTTCTTCCCTCTCTGTGCAGTAGTACCTTTTCCAACTAGCTCCCCTTGGTGGGCAACATGACTGACAATGCTCTCAAAAAAAGAGGTGGATTCATAATCTCATTTGCAAATTCTCCAAGGAAGGATTCTAATTGGCTCAGTTTGGGTCTAGTCCCCTCTCTTGAGTTGATCAGCTATAAGAGCTTTTGCACAAACCCCATGGCTGCTGAGGAGGATGATGCCAGCAAAAGGGGGCTGTTCTTTTCAGAACAGGGGCAGAGAGATGCTGAACAAACACAATTATAGGCAGCTACTGCACGTGAAGACATTTGCTTGAAAGGATATGGGGAGGTGTCTTTTAATCACACACAATATATTGAAATTTCTTTCAGTTCAGTTCAGTTCAGTCGCTCAGTCATGTCCAACTCTTTGCAACTCCATGGACTACAGCACACCAGGTCTCCCTGTCCATCACCATTGAGTCAGTGATGCCATCCTACCATCTCATCCTCTGTCATCCCTTTCTCCTCCTGCCTTCAATCTTTCCCAGCATCAGGGTCTTCTCAAATGAGTCAGCTCTTGGCATCAGGTGGCCAAAGTATTAGAGTTTCAGCTACAACATCAGTCCTTCCAATGAATATTTAGGTTAATTTCTTTTAGGATGGACTGGTTGTATCACCAACACCACAGTTCAAAAGCATCAATTCTTCAGTGCTCAGGTTTCTTTATAGTCCAACTCTCACATCCATACACGACTACTGGAAAAACCATAGCCTTGACTAGACGGACCTTTGTTGGCAAAGTAATATCTCTGTTTTTTAAAATTACTTTATGCAGACATAAAAGGAAATGGTTTTTAAAGTCAAATATTTTTCTCATGCAATCTTTCTTGTTTTTTTCTTATCTCATTATAAAAATAACATTTGCTCACTGTATTACTACCACCATTAATAGTGGTTAAAACATGTGTGAGACTGTGTGCCAGAAACTGTTCTATACACATTATGTATTTCAATGCATTGAATTCTGGCCCATCTGCCTGAGTCGTGACCTTATGAAGTAGGTACACTTATCATCGTTTCTTTGGAAAAGGAACCCAAGGCACAGAGAGGCTGACATATGCTAGTAGAGCCAGGCTTCAAACCCAGGTAAGCCAGCTCTAGACCTACAACAGCAACACTTAGAGGAAGCAGGAAAAATGCCACTTGTGATCATCATTCCTCAAGGCCGCAGCTACTTACATTTTGGTCTCTTCCTCTCTTTTTCTTTTTTTTAATTGCATTTTAGTTGAAATTATATCCTAAGATGGATGGTAAATACTTGGCAGGGTACCACACCATTCTCTACCCTGACCCTCATCCCACCCCAAACAACAACATCCCACGTCCGCTTTTGTTCGCACCATTCTTTCCCACTGAGCCCAGATATGGCCTCAAAATCTGTCTGGAAAAAAAAAAGTCACTCATAGTGGATTTTAGTTGACACACAACCTAAACCTATATACAATTTCTGTACTATTTATCCTCATGACTGCTGCATTTTCCCAGATGGTTAAAAACCTTTTTAAAACATTGCTTTTAAAGCAGAATAACTTTTCCATTTACTAAAGATAGCAATTTAAGTTGTTTACAGTATTCTACTATTATAAATAGTGCAGAGCTAGTTTTAAACAGTACACAATGCTATAACGAATAACCAAATTGTATCTTTTTTTCCCCCTTATTATGGATTTCCAGTAGGGAGCATACATGTCAGTCCATTTATATCACATTTATATCACAACTCTTGGGGAATATTCAGTTTTCTTGTTTCATTTCTCAGACAGCTGCATTTGGGGAGGGTGCAGGAAGAAGAGATATGGACTGATGCAATGGGGAGAGGAGATGCCTTTTCCCTACTCACTGATGTCATGGGTAGAATACCCCTGGTTCCTTTCCTCTCTGCCGGGTGAGGGGAGCAGTGATTTACCTGTCCAGCAAGTTGGGCCTAAAAACCAGTCATGTCTGGCACTGCCCCATCCTTTCTGAACCAAGGCTGGCTTTGGCATCTGTTCTGCTCAGCCCCTCCATGCTGAGTATTTACAGGGCAGACACTCACATCGGGGAGAAATTTGTGGGTACAGCTTAGTTATAGGGTTCAGTTAGGAAAGCCAGTAATCCACAGAAATAAGGTATAGTCTCCAATATGAGCTTTATTAAAAACATAAAGGTATATTTTGCCCATCTCTCCAACTTCTGATTATTTCTAAATCAGTTCAGAACTTCGGGAGGTAAGATGTGTGATATTTACCTCAAACACTCAATAACTCAGAGCTTCCCAGGTGGCTCAATGGTAAAGAATCTGCCTGCCAATGCAGGAGACACAGAAGATTCAGGTTCAGTCCCTACACCGGAAAGATCCCCTGGAGGAGGAAATGGCAACCCACTCCAGGATTCTTGCCTGGGAAAGCTCACAAACAGAGGAGCTTAGCAGGCTATAGTCTATGGGGTTGCAAAGAGCTGGACATGACTGAGGACAAGAAGAACACTCAATAATTTAGAAGTTACAGGAGTTTTCGTGATATTTTCTGAACGCTAACATATTTTAAACTACCTTTGCATTTTTATATACAGTTGTGCTGTATATAAACTTACTCATTTACAACCATTTACCTTAAAAATTTTGGCAGTTTTGATACATTTCATCTGGCATTTTGTTTTACAAATCAAAGGTCTGGGGCAGTCTGAGTACTATTTCTCTACAGATAATTTCCCTCTGTATGCATATTTTTAAAATCATGTTAAAAAAATGTTTTTTAAAAATTTTCATGTTATGCCTGAAAATAATAATTTTTTTCATCAATTTTGCCTGGAGTGTGGTAAACTAGTTACATTTACCTGTCACAACATGTAATTTTTAAAATTTTTGTCAATTTTTTAAGCTTAGGAAAATTTATCTTTGATCCAGTTCGTGCTCCAATCATCTTGTCTTTTGTGTTTGTTTTTGTTTTGTGACCAGAGGCGTCTGCCACGGCTGAAACAGATCTCTACTCCCGTCCTGTATGTCAATCACCTTCTCATTTTCATCTCTTCGTCCCCCCTGCATTTTCAAGAGTCTTCTCGTTTGTTTTCCATGTCTCTGATGTAATTTTTACCCTGTTGACTCTGCTTTTTACAGCTTCTATTTTTATGCTTTGCACATATGTGAACGTTAAAAGTTTCCTGTATAAATAATAAATGCATGTTTACTATGGGAGTTTTAGTTTTTGTTTGTTCTCTTTTCTCCTTTCGTGTCCCTTTTCGTTTATGCCATTTTCCCCGCATGTCAGCTATATCCTCTTCCTAGTTTTTTTGTTCCCATTTTGTAGTGTCATGCCTTTCTAGACACCAAATGGGGCACACCGAATGGTTTTCTCCTGGCTCTTAATGTAAACCATTCTTAGAAGTTTGTCCTTCCTCTGAGTCTTGAGAGTGATTTCCTCCCCTACTTGACAATACTTTTCCCCATGAGCCCCCGCTTCACCAAGTGAAAGCAGGTGAAGTTGCTCAGTGGTGGCTGACTGCACATTTGGGGGTGGTTTTCAAATGCAGACTTCTAGACTCCGAAAGGCTTCCTTCTGCCCCCAGTTCTACTCACCAGCTCTTTGACCTTTGGAAAATTAATTTGTGTCTCCAAGCCTGGCTTTCTCATTGGTAAAATGAGGATGATACAGTATGTACTTTATCCATGTTGTCTGAAATAATTGGGTTAAGCTTGCCAGGCTCCTCTATCCATGGGATTTCACAGGCAAGAATACTGGAGTGGGTTGCCATCTCCTTCTCCAGAGCATCTTCCCGACCGAGGGATCGAACCCTGGTCTCCTGCACTACAGGCAGACTCTTTAAAGTCTGAGCCACCAGGGAAGCCCAATACTTTTCCCCATGAGCCCAATATTTCCTTTTCTTATCGCTAAGTGAGGTGAGCTCCATTCCTATCTTGCATTGGCTAATACATACACAGAACACGTTTTCCACTTTTAGCCCTGCTTCACATGAGATGGTTTGAATCACCTTCTCAAATCTAATGTCCTTGCATGAGGAGTTGACGCACACAATTTTCAGCTAGTTCTCAATTTCTAGCAGGCTTTCATCTAATAGGGATAAGCTGGGATGAAAGAGACTGTTTCCTTGCCCCACTGCGTGACTCGCAGATGCTCTAAACAGATGGAGTTCATAAAGCACAACGTTCCCCATGCCCTGACAATGCTTCCCGACTGCTCCCACCGCAGCACTTCACTTGTGGGAATCAAACCTCCCAGGATGAAATTCAGTCCTCTCTTACTTCCTGCCCAGTTGTTTCCTGAAAGTGTTTTATTCTGCTGAATAGAGAAAAAGGAGGTACAGATGGGAAACCGGGACAACACTGGCTGCTTCAGGGAAAGTGCCAACTCAGGAAAGACTGACATTGTTTTTTTTCGTTTGGTTCAGATCTTCTGATTTCTGAATGACAGACAAAAAGGTGAGTCAACCCATCTTTGTTCTGGTTAGCACAACACAGAATAAACCACCAATCATTTTTTCCAAATCAGCTTCTTGGACTTTACAGTTGTTATAAAAAGTTTTCAGATTCTGGCCCTGGGTTAACTAGTGGCCAACCAGCATTTGGGGGTGGTTTTCAAACGTAGACTTCTAGACTCCGAAAGGCTTCCTTCTGCCCCCAGTTCTTCTACTCACCAGCTCTTTGACCTTGAAAATTAATTTGTGTCTCCAAGCCTGGCTTTCTCATCTGTAAAATGAGGATGATATAATACGTACTTTATCCATATGTTGTCTGAAATAATTGGGGTAAGCATTTGTCATCAAGCAAATGAAGATATTCCTAGTAAAGTTATATTTTTAGTGCTATTTTTTCATTTTTCAAGGTTTTTTTTTTATTGTGGTAAAAGTCACGTAATATAAAACACACTATCTGAACTGTATTTAACTGTATAGTTCAGTAGTGCTAAGTATGTTCACATTGTTCTGCAACTCTCACCATCTCCCGAATTTTTTTAAATTTATTTTAACTGGAGGCTAATTACTTTACAATATTGTGGTGGTTTTTGCCATACATTCACATGAATCATCCATGGGTGTACATGTGTTCCCCATCCTGAACCCCCCTCCCACCTCCCTCCCCATCCCATCCCTCTGGGTCATCCCAGTGCACCAGCCCTGAGCACCCTGTCTCATGCATCAAACCTGGACTTGCAATCCATTTCACATATGATAATATACATGTTTCAATGCTATTCTCCCAAATCATCCCACCCTCGTCCTTTCCCACAGAGTCCAAAAGAGTGTTCTATACATCTGTGTCTCTTTTTCTGTCTCACATACAGGGTTATGATTACCATCTTTCTAAATTCCATATATATGCGTTAGTCTACTGTATTGGTGTTTTTCTTTCTGGCTTACATCACTCTGTATAATAGGCTCCAGTTTCATCCACTTCATTAGAACTGATTCAAATGTATTCTTTTTAATGGCTGAGTAATACTCCATTGTGTATATGTACCACAGCTTTCTTATCCATTGATCTGCTGATGGACATCTAGGTTGTTTCCATGTCCTGGCTATTATAAACAGTGCTGCTATGAACATTGGGGTACACGTGTCTCTTTCAATTCTGGTTTCCTCAGTGTGTATGCCCAGCAGTGGGATTGCTGGGTCATATGGCAGTTCTATTTGCAGTTTTTTAAGGAATCTCCACACTGTTCTCCATAGTGGCTGTACTAGTTTGCATTCCCACCAACAGTGTAAGAGGGTTTCTTTTCTCCACATCCTCTCCAACATTTATTGTTTGTAGACTTTTTGATAGCAGCCATTCTGATCGATGTGTCATTGTGGTTTTGATTTGCATTTCTCTGATAATGAGTGATATTGAGCATCTTTTCATGTGCTTGTTAGCCATCTGTATGTCTTCTTTGGAGAAATGTCTGTTTAGCTCTTTGGCCCATTTTTTGACTGGCATCTCTCGAATTTTTTACCTTCCTAAACTGAAACTCTTTCCTCATCAAACACTAACCCGCCATTCCCCTCTTCATTGCTCCCACCCTCCTGGCATTTACCAATGTACTTTCTGACTCTAGGAATTTGACTATTCTGCCTTACAAATAGCTGTGAAAAGAAGAGAAGTGAAAAGCAAAGGAGAAAAGGAAAGATATTCCCATTTAAATGCAGTTTCCCAAAGAATAGCAAGGAGAGATANTAGCTCTTTGGCCCATTTTTTGACTGGCATCTCTCGAATTTTTTACCTTCCTAAACTGAAACTCTTTCCTCATCAAACACTAACCCGCCATTCCCCTCTTCATTGCTCCCACCCTCCTGGCATTTACCAATGTACTTTCTGACTCTAGGAATTTGACTATTCTGCCTTACAAATAGCTGTGAAAAGAAGAGAAGTGAAAAGCAAAGGAGAAAAGGAAAGATATTCCCATTTAAATGCAGTTTCCCAAAGAATAGCAAGGAGAGATAAGAAAGCCTTCCTCAGCAATCAATGCAAAGAAATAGGGGAAAACAAAAGAGAGATCTCTTCAAGAAAATGAGAGATACCAAGGGAACATTTCATGCAAAGATGGGCTCGATAAAGAAC
>SJYA01014906.1:0-10170 GCA_006410615.1 Neotragus moschatus
ATCATTAACTCAGCAATGAAACCCTTCACCAACATGATTTTTATCTTTAGAAAAGCCCTATGCTAACTATGACTTTCAAAATGCTACAAACTCTCTGTGCTGTTTATGGTTGAGAAGTTATAAACAATCATGTGCATAGTAGCAAGAGTGTGGATAAACCTGTCACACTGCCAGAACCAGCCGGCAAAGTCGAGCGGTCCTAAAGAAGGGCAACGAGGCTGAGAAACAAAGAAGAAAGAAAAGATGGGGTTGAAAGGATCAGAAGCAATCAACCACGAGGCAGGTTTTCATGCAACTGACAACAACCTGTATTAAGCAAGGTATATTTAGACATCAGAACAAGGAGGGAGGCAGAGTAAAAAATTCTTTAAAGATTACACACGTCTTAGGATATTTTCCAGAAGCCCAAAGCATGCACAACATATATCGTGTTGTAGACTTCCAGGCTCCAGAGGAACAATAAAGATTAGGATCTGAGTGCGTAAGCAGAACAGTCAGGGAATCAGATGTTTTTCTTTCCTGACGCCAAGACATCTTAAGGGGTGGCGGGACAGAGAGATATGCTTGCGATAACAAGCCCTTATAGATAAGGCAGCTCCCAGAGCTATGTCCTGTATACCAGGACCCCTTTTTAGGGCAGCTCCCCACAGCTCTCCCTTCTTTATTACTTAAAGAGGAGCCTTTTTATGCTCTTGGAGGCGTAGCTGAGTTCCATGAATGGCAGTTTTTATTGCCCAGAGATCCTTTATGAGTAATTTTATCAAACAAGGTGTTATAGTAAAAATAAGCAAAAATAGGAAAAGCAAGCTAATTACCGCTACACCCAATTTCTTAAAATCATCTATACTAGGCATATGTCTTTTTAATTCATTAACAAAGTTTTTGGCCCTTTTGCAAGCTCAACATCAGGTCAAGGAGCCTCCTTGATATCCAGGATTTCTTTATGTAACAATACCAAATCCAGAGATATATTATTATTAGACCAAATTCCCAATAAATGTCGTCTTACTCTAACCCAAGTCTCAGAACTAGCATTGTACTCTTTGGGTGTTATACAGATCCATTTATAATTGGCATGACATTGCAGCCGATTTCTCATTTTTAATCCCTGAATTTCTTCACCCAAATAACCTATCACATCATATAAGGCATTCAAGTGGGTCTCCAATTTTTGATCAGTATCTTCTTGTGATCCCGAGGCAATGGAAATATTTTGTGCTAAGTTATCGATATAGTCAGCATTTTGAATAGTATTTTTAAGTGATATAGCGGCTGTTACAGCGGTGGCAATGAGTCTGATTAAGGAAATAAATCCAAGAATTATCAAGCCTATGCCCCTATGGGGGCATGATAAAGCATACTCAACATTTTTCCATAATTCTAAACTTTTTTCATGATATCAGGATTCATTAATTTTCATGGGGATCATAACAAAAGCAGGCTGTTTAAGTATAGTGACCTGATTTTCCTTCTCAATACCTCTTATACAGTTGGTAATAGGACAATTATAACAGGTAACATAGATAGAATTATGTAAAGAAATATTTGTTAAACCTACTAAAAGTACATAAGGAGTAGGAACACAAGATTGAGGATATCTATAAGTACCATTCCACAGGTGAGCATGTTTTATTTTCTCCCCTACTTGTAGCAGTGATCCTTCTCTATTTAAAGCTGCCACAAGCCTCCACAGTTCTGTCTGATATACCTGGGACCCCCGCAGGTTCCAAATGCAGGAGACGAAACGACGGTTGTCTTCCTTGCCCGGGTTCCGGCTCGAGTCTGGTGACCAGTCCCAAAGTTCTTTTTCAGTTCCTGGTATGGGATATACGGAGGCAGTTTCATTTCGACACTGTTGCCACATAACTGCCATGGCTCCGTCTCTAGAGCCTAGGTCACAGAAGGGAATATCAAGAGGCCCCGTTCCATTTTTTCTAGTAGGGACGCCACTCCTTTTATTTAAACCTGGAATGTAAAGACTCCAGCTAGCATCAGGATTACGGTATCCAGTTTCAGTGATGTAAATGCATCCTAAGTTATTTCTTTCCCGAGAAAAGCAAATTGGCAAATGATCACTCACACCCACCAAGGTGTACTTTTTGCAGGTGGGCCTTATGTGGCTATCAGAAAGGCCCCCCAAGGCAATAGTATCATTAGTTTAAACGGGGATGACCTGCGATTCCCATCCGACTGGCTGTAATAATGGGGGGTCAGGTAAATAAGCCCAATATACTTACTGAGACTGTGCATGTGGTAGTTGGCTAAGTGCCAGTAAGGCTAACAACAAGGTGACGGGTGAACTTGGGGACCCACCATTGTGCTCCAGGCATTGTGCTCGTTGGATCAATGTCTGTTAGTTGTTCTTGCATCGGTATATCAGTTTCCTCCTGAATCGTCAATCTCTCATCTGGTTGACCAGGAATCTCCTCTGACATGCGTACCAGCCTTTCCAGGAGCCAGCGCAGTGTTTTGGCATCCTGTGGAAAAACACAAACGTGCCCTTGTCCCCAAATAAGAACCGGGTCTGGCCCTTTCCAACAATTAGTTAAAGGGTCTTTCCATGTGACTTGAGGTTTAGACAACACTGTGTCAGCATTTCAGAATCTCTGGGCCACTTATTTGCCATGAGCATCAAGTTGTAAAAAATTTAAAATAAATAAAGCATGATTAAGATAGTTCTAGGGTGTCCAAGGGTATAATGCCCCCTTTTTTGCTTTTTTAAGTTGATGTTTCAAAGTTTGATGAGCACACTCTACTATTCCTTGGCCCTGTGGGTTATAGGGAATTCCTGTTTTATGGACAATAAGAGAGTTGAGAGCAAAATATTTGAAAATTTCTTCCAATGTAACCCAGGCCATTGTCGGTTTTAATTTCTCTAGGTATACCCATGACGGCAAAACATTTTAAACAATGGGCTATACAGTGTTTACTGGCTTCTCCGGCTTGTAAGGTAGCATGTAGAAACCCGGAATAGGTGTCAATAGTTACATGAACATATTTTTGTTTTCCAAATTCCATGACATGAGTCACATCCATTTGCCAAAGATGATTGGGTAAGGGACCATGAGAGTTAACTCCGTAATGAGGGACAGGAGCAATCTGGGGACAGGAGGGGCAGCTACTCACAATCTGACGTGCGGCTTCTCGAGAGATTTTGAATTGTAAACGTAAGCTATTGCTGTTCTGATGATGAGAACAGCAGAACAGCTCATGAGAAAGCTGGGCTTGTTTTTCACAGAAAGAAAAATCTGAGTGGCTGCGTCAGCCTGGGCATTTCCTAATGTTAGTGGGCCAGGCAGGTTGGAATGGGCCCCAGTGTGACCAAAGAAGCACTTATGAAACCTGTCACGAATTACAGTTTGCAGTGTATGAAGCAGGGATTGAATTGTAGTGTTTACAGTCCTAATAAAGGAAATAGTCTCAATACTGTTTAAGGATTGAACGATATATTGACTATCAGAGTAAAGGTTAACAGGCAAGTCAGAAAATTTCTGCAAAGCAGCACAAACTGCATGAAGCTCTACTTCTTGGGCAGACGTACAACCTGTATCCCATGCTTGTACATCACTTTCTACTGCAATGGCTGCTCGTCCATTTGAGGAGCCATCAATAAAAACTGTTATAGCCCCTTTAAGGGGGACGGCACTGGTATTTTTTGGGAAGACAAATTGATGAGTACTGGCAAATTACAGAAGCTTGTTAGCAGGATAATGACACGTTATACGTCCAGCAAAATTAGCCAGAGACAGGGCCCAGGAGTCACTAAATTGAGCCAGCCAGTCTTGTTGCAGTTTGGAATAAGGAACACAAATAAAGTGGGGGTCCCTGCCTAAATATACATTGGAATCTTTTCTGCCTGTAGCAATTAAGATAGAAACTAAGTAATAATATGGGGATAAAACCCTGGGCGGAGAAGAAGGGAGATGTATCCACAAAAGCGGCATGTCCTGAAATAGGACAGAAGTAGGGGTGTGCTTGGTAGGCAAAATGTAAAGACCCCACTCTTTAGAGTAATCATGGTAAGTCGCATGCTGTTCGGAAAGTGCCCTTTCAACTTGGGTCAGAGCCTTTCTTCCCTCAGGGGTGATAGCTCAGGGAGAAGTGGGTGCACAGTCACCTTTTAAGATGTCAAATAAGGGTTTTAGGTCTTCAGTAGTCAGTTTTAAGTATGGGCGAATCCAGTTGATGTCTCCTAATAACTTGAAAATCACTTAAAGTTTGCAGATTGTCTTTTCGCAGTTCAATTTTCTGAGCAGAAAAGGCTTCACCTTCTAGGTGAAAGCCTAAATAGGAGAACGGGGGAAAACGCTGGACCTTATCCAAGGCTATTATTAAGCCCTTATTTTTTAAGTTTAGTTCCAAATCTGCCATAGCGGCAAGCAGTATACCTTCAGAGGTGTGTGCAAGAAGGATATCATCCATGTAATGTACCAAATACATCTGTGGATATTTTTTTCTAATTGGTGCTAAAGCTTGGGCTACAAATTTCTTGCACAAAGTCGGACTATTAGCCATGCCCTGAAGTAAAACTCGCCATTGATACCGTTTCATGGGTTCAGCAAAATTAGTGGAGGTAACACTGAAAGCAAAACGTTGGCAATCTTGAGGAGCTAAAGGAATAGTATAGAAACAGTCTTTTAAATCTCTAATCATTTTATAAATATGTCAAAGGATTGCCTTCGGAGATGGAAGACCAGGTTGCAGGGCTCCCATTATTTCCATAGTTTCATTCACTTTTCTGAGGTCCTGTAACAATCTCCATTTTCCTGATTTCTTTTTTATGACAAATATTGGGGAGTTCCAAGGGGAGTTAGAGGGTACAATATGGCCAGAGTCTAACTGCTCCTGCACCAGTTGCTCCGCTGCTTTTATTTTTTCTGCACTAAGGGGCCATTGATTAACCCACACCGGCTCATTAGAGCGCCAGGATATCGGATCAGCGTGGGTTGCAGGATGATCAAAAGCCCCTCCTAAAAATACCCAAGTCCTGATTGGTGTGGCCGAGGACTAGGCTGTATTGGTGTTTTTCTTCCTTGGTTACTTATTCCCAGGCCTTGTGCTGGCATCAGGCCTTGCTTCATCATGATATCACTAACCACCCTGCTGGGGCTATATATGTAAACCCCCATGCAAGACATAACATCTCTTCCCCAGAGATTAACAGGCAGACCTCGGAGGACATAAGGTTGAAAATCTCCAGCATGACCATCCTCATCTTCCCAGGAGAGCAACACAGAGCTCTGTTCTGGGTTGGTAGTTTGACCTATGCCCTGCAATGAAACAGCAGTCTGTTTTGGCCAAGCCTCAGGCCAGTGCTGCTGAGATATAACAGAGACATCGGCTTCAGTATCTAAAATGCCCTTGAAACGTTTTCCCTTAATTTTCAATGGTAATTCTGGGCACTCCTTCCCGATGGATTGTAACCAGTAAGCATCTGAGGAGCCGAAGCCCTGAGTTCCTCTAGCACAGGTAGATTTAACTTTTCCTGTTTAAAGGTATTAAAATCAATTGAGCTATACGATGGCCATTTTGACTAGTGGTAATGCCTTGAGGTGAATGAGCCATAACCTTAATTTCCCCGGTAAAATCAGCATCTATCACTCCTGGTGCTACAAGGAGACCTTTCATAGTAATACTGCTTCTTCCTAATAATAGTCCCATGGTACCCTTAGGTAAAGGGCCATAGACCCCTGTGGGAAGCACCTGCATTCCCATTTTGGAGGTTAGTACCGTATAGGCGGTGGAACTGAGGTCCAATCCTGCGCTTCCTGGGGTTGCTCGGAAGAGCTCACTGACTGACGTTTTGGGTCTGATTTAGATTGATCAAGTCCTGATCTTGAACGGCGGCGCCCCATAACACTGTTTCGGGGCCTGGGGCTGGCCCCTCACCCAGTTTCCCCGCAATAGAGATAAGATCTTCCCATTTATATCTGATTTCGATCAGCAGTCCCTAGGCCAATGTTTTCCCTTTTTACATTGCATACAAATTGCTGGTTGGGAAGGAGAGTTTGTGGGATTATTATTACCTTTTTGAGAGCCAGATTTTGGTTTTGGGGTAGATGCTCGGGCAGAGGACCCCTTGAGACCTGATCCGCCTTGCCCTGTCAGGCTCTTCCGCATGACCTTGTCATGGGCAGGGTCCGGGAGTCTCTCGAGTCCCGATCCTGCCTTGCCCGCCAGGCTCTTCCGCATGACCTTGTCATGGGTGGGATCTCCCGTGTTGGCTCCCGGCATCTCCCCCTTTTTTATTTCCTAAGACAGCCAGATGCAATTCAGTCGCGAGCTTCTGGGTGCCCTGCTGGAGAATTCTGGCAGGATAATAGGGCAAGCATAGCAACAAACACTTTCTTGGGGGAGTTTGAAGATCCCTGCACAGAAGATATTCCCTGTGCCCGGTGACAGAGCGTCTTAGTCTGTCCCCAGGTAGGAATGGAGGCTTGTTGAGCTGCCTGAGCAGGGCGTCCTGGTGGTCTCCTGTGGGGTAAAGGACTAGAAGGGGCAACGTCTCTTATACAGAGTTGTGTCACCTGCCTGGTGGGTGGGTCCTCTTCTTGCTCATCCGGGCTCCCCAGTGTCAGTCCTCTTGAGAACAGCGGGATGTCCCGTACTGGCAGAGAAAGTGGATGTAGAGGAGGCCCCCTTCTTTTTCGTGGTCGAAAAGACAGTTTTCCAAATGAGGAGACATGAGTTACATCCATCTGCCAGAGTGCATTAGGTCTGAGACCGCGAGGGTTAACTCCCAGAGGCAAACTATAGTAGTGCGACAATGTGAACAGGAACGAACAATCTCTCGAGCAGACTCTCGAAGAATCTGAAACTGATATCTTAATGCAGTAGCACTTTGATGATGAAGTGAGAGGCTCGGGCTTCTTTAAAAGCAGAGGCCACTGTAACCCTAGTTAGTGAATCTGCCAAATCATTTAAGGCATTTAAAGGTCCAGGCAGTCCAGAATGAGCTCGAATGTGGCCAATAAAAAAATGCTTGGTTTCATTTACAGATTTGTTGCTGCAATTTAGTTAGCAAGTAAAAGATAGTAGTTTTGTTCTCCAACCGCAGTCTCAATATGTGGAAACAGCCTGACCACATACTGAGAGTCAGAGTAAAGGTAAAATTCCTCCTCTGCAAACATAACGAAAGCCTCTACAACAGCTTTGAGCTGAAGTTTTCTGTGTTTGTAAAACGTTATGCTGATTCCTTGTAACTATAGAAGCTCTGCCATTAGCTTGCCGGGGGTCCAGCCCCCGCAGGATCCAGGGGAGCCCGAAGGAGAAACGGCGTCAGTGAATGAATTAGAGAGAGAGATAAAAAAAGGACGTGAAAATAAGAAAATAGAGCAGAAAGAGGCTGATGTTCCTTGGTTTACAAAGAAAATCAATAAAGTCTCAAGACAAGAGACTTGCACCGTCTACGCAGGCCACAGGCCAAGAGGCCTGTTAACATTTTTGTGGCTCTATTTCTAGATAAATGTTTATCAACCAGAAAATTTTTTCCCTTGAAGTGTTTTTTCTTTAATCTTCATCACCCTCAAAATACTAAAGTTACATTCCTGTAGAACAAAGGTGCAATGGGTTATAACAAAGAAAGTACTTAACTCAAAGACCAAATGTTGCTAATACCAGGGCTACTACCAACTATATCGACAAATAAAAGATATGAAAACTTGGCAGCAAGTATTGGCTCAACAAATGAAACCCTTAATCAGTCCTATTCTAATGATTTTGACTCCTTGGAAGCCCCTACATTCCTAGGATGTTTTAAGCTTCCTGTGCCTCTCGAGGTCGAGAGGCCGCAAACAATCACATGTGCATCTGTAAGAGTCAGGCAGGCAGGCTAGAAAGCCATGAGGGGGTTTTGGATTGAAACACTCTTATTATGCCCAGGAGACTTATTATCTAAAAGCTCTAAATTAACTTTTTCCAGAAAAAAGTGGCAGGGGGACAGCCCCCTGTTAATCTCAGAAGAGTAGGTGGAAAGCATAACACAGTAAAGCAGGCAGACTCTGGTATTGGGGGTAGATGCTCAGGAACAGGGGGTCCCCTGAGGCTCGATCCGCCTTTGCATATGCCGAGCCTCCTTCCTCATGACCTTTGCCACGGGCGAAGTTCATCACGCTGGCTCCCAGCATCTCCCCCTTTTTTATTTCTTAAAACAGCCAAATGCACCAATTATACAGAGTGAAGTAAGCCAGAAAGAAAAGCACCAATACAGTATACTAACACATATATATGGAACTTAGAAACATGGTAATGATAACTCTGTATGCGAGACAGCAAGAGACACAGATGTACAGAATGGACTTTTGGACTTTGAGGGAGAGGGAGAGGGTGGGATGGTTTGGGAGAATGGCACTGAAACATGTATACTATCATGTAAGAAATGAATCGCCAGTCTATGTTTGATACAGGATACAGGATGCTTGGGACTGGTGCACAAGGATGATCCAGAGAGTTGATGTGGGGTGGGAGGTGGGGAGGAGGGGTTCAAGATTGGGAACTCATGTACACCTGAGATGGAAAGAAAAAAAAAAAAAAAAAACCAGCCAGATGCAACTCAGTCGTGAACTTCTGAATGCGCTGCCGAAGGATCCTGACAATACAAGGGAGAATGATTATGAGGAGCAAGATTAGAGTACCCACAGCAACATAGCTGAAAACAGTAGACAGAATATTCTTTGCAGAAATGAAGTTAGAGAATGTATGGGAAAAGTCATTGGCTTCTCCTGCGGCAGTAAAATCTAATCAGGAGTGTTCCACGGTCTGTATCTGACTATGAAGTTTCCCTAAATCTAAACTAATATCTGAGCTATTCCAAACACCTAAAATATCATTTTTCAACATATTGGGCAGTATGCACTTGCTGAGTCAATGATATTGCTGCCACAGTAACAGTGACGGTAAGAGTAACAGTAGTAATTGTTGTTATTAAAGCTGAATTCCCTAAGATCAGGTTGGTTCTTCCAGGATCTCCGCTGCCGGTTGTCTTAGAGTCTGCTGGACTTTTGAGGCAGGGGCAAGGAGTGCCCTTTCTCTTTTTTGTGGTCGTGGCGGTGGAGGAACCAGGTGCCTGGGGGACTGCGATATGGCCAATCAGTCTGTCCGGGATCCAAATTGGTGACACAGCACCCTGGGAAAAAAATACAAGCATACCCTCTCCCACAAGTTAGCAGTATAGCTGGCCCTTTTCCCTCTCCTGTAAGGAGATCTTTTCACTTAACCAGAGGCCGAGTCATAGCCCCTTTCAAAGGATGAATAGAAAAATTTTTGGAAAAGTCACTGGATGTGTTTTCAAAAAATGCCATAGGGAACTTGAGGGCAAATGAAACAAAATTTGACTCCTGAAATCTATCAGGGCAACTTGCCAATCATCACTATTTTGTAAAAGACTTGTAGTTGACCCTTATTGGATGGAATCACTATATTTGTTACTTCTTTTCCAAAAAGTTCCACACTTCTTTTTCTTCCTTTTATAATTAATTGTGCCACCAAGCTGGGATAAAATAAAACTATTTTTCTTGGGGTCCCTGGTAGATGGAACCAACTGGCCTTCTTGTCACAAGCATCCTGTAGGTGTATGTTTTGTGGCAAGAATAATTTAATCTCATCTTTTGGTAATATTAATCCTAATTAACTGATCATTTAAAGCCTCATCCCGTTTAGCAAGAGCCGACTCTGTTTCATTAGTCAACTTTCTCTTAGACCTGGGATAAGGATCGCCTTTTTTAAGCTATCAAACAAAGGCTTTAAATCTGCAGTAGTCAGTTTTAAATGTGGGCGTATCCAATTAATATCTCCTGATAATTTCTGGAAATCATTTAAAGTTAGTAAACAATCTCTCCGCAGCTTCAAAGGGGCATTACCAGTTTTCAAAAAATTTTGGCAGACCTAAATATGAGAAGCNGTCAACTTTCTCTTAGACCTGGGATAAGGATCGCCTTTTTTAAGCTATCAAACAAAGGCTTTAAATCTGCAGTAGTCAGTTTTAAATGTGGGCGTATCCAATTAATATCTCCTGATAATTTCTGGAAATCATTTAAAGTTAGTAAACAATCTCTCCGCAGCTTCAAAGGGGCATTACCAGTTTTCAAAAAATTTTGGCAGACCTAAATATGAGAAGCAAGTAAAGAGGTGTTGCACAATATCTTTATAAGCTTCTCCAGTTATCCTTCTGTA
>SJYA01014907.1:0-10419 GCA_006410615.1 Neotragus moschatus
CTCCACCCACGCCTGGAGCACGCGGGCCCTGGTCACTGTCAGCCCTGACTGTGCTCACCCGCCGGCATCCCCCGCAACCCCGCCTCCTCCGGCCCGCTCGAAGGGAGGGGGCGTCCTGGGCGGGGGCCTCCCTCTCTCCCTCCTCCCCTCTCCCCTTCAGTCCTGCCTTCCCTCCTCTGTCTGACCACCTCTCTTCTTGCGCTGCTTTCCCGGGGGCTCAGCATCACGCCTGACACATAGAGCAGGCTCCATCAGTGAGTGTAAATGGCCACGCGAGTGGAGGGGCCTTGCAGGAGCCCCCGCGGGGACTTGGTCCTGCCTTCAGCAGATAGACAAGCATCTCTGGAGGGCCAGGCACACCCCACACCAGTGGAGTGCTGGAGCCCACGCCGGGGGCGCCCTGTCCGGGCTGCCCGGCTCTCTCCCGGGAGGGCCAGTCAGGGTAGGGGGCCCATGCGGACCCTCACAGCCAGTCTGCCCTGTGAACAGCTCCCCAGAGCCACCCTCCGGGCCAAGTGCTGACTGCCGGCTCCTTCTGTGCTCGGGGCAGGAGCTGGGCATGAGGGCTCTGGAGCTGGGGCGTCCTTTGCTGCTGGGAGCCAGGGCAGGAGCTAAGTGGGGGGTTGCAGTGCCGGAGGCTGTGCCCACCCCCTCCGCCCCAAACACTTCAGAAGGACGCTCCCCACACAGGGCTGGGCACAGAGGGATGTCCCCCCCCCGAAAGAAGGCTTGAAGGGGTTGTCCAGCCAGGTGGTGGCCACAGAGACCTCATCGCTGGGACCACGAGGAGTTCCTACAAGGGCTGGAAGGACATCGGGGCACAGAGGAGCCGGAGGAGATCCAGGCCGGGCTTCGACCCTCCAGTTGGGGTAGGGTTAGGGTTAGGGTTAGGGACGCCTGCCGTGGACGGAGGATGGCAAGGCCTGTCTCAGTGGGTGCTCCACACAGGACTCTGGCACCCATCATTCCCTGCCTCCTTGTGAGGGCCCTGCCTGCCCCCCGGAAACACCTACTTCAGCCGATGCACCCAGGAAGGTTGGGTCTCGTGGATCAGTTCATCGAGGCCCTGCCCTGGCCACCAAACGCTGCACATGCCCAGGAACTCACCTGAGCCCGCATTGCCCCCGACCCAGCCACAGATACCCTCAGAAGGGGAGGCGCATTCCTGCCAGAACAATGCAGAGTCCGGGGCGAGAGCAAGCTCCCGGCTCTCCTCCCCGGGGAGCCCGTCTACTCTCTCTCGTCATCCTGAGCTCGGCTTCGGTGCTGCTTTCCGCGAAGCCTTTCCTCAGCCCCGCCAGTGGGATCCCCCTTGTCGCACACCCTGGGCACCTCCCCTCCGGGGCATGAACCACTGCTCCGTCCGGAGCCCACTGGGCGCCCAGCATGGAGGGCCCTGAGGACCGCCTTCGTGAGGAGGGACAACCTGTTGAGGTGTCTGCCCCTGCAGAGGGGACTCCTGGGGGCCTGGCCCTAAGTGAGGCCACCGGGGGCCTGCAGTGGAGGTGGAGCAGCGGGGGTGGAGCCACCCCTTGCCACAGCCACAGGCCGGCCCCGTGACCCTGGCTGAGCTGCAGGCCCTCTCTGGGCCTCGTGCCACCCTCCATCAGCAGGGGGACATCAGGCCCGCCAGTCGTGGGTCCACTTGAGGAGGTGCCAGGGCCCAGCGATCAGTCACACGGCGGCCTCGGTGTTTAGTTGAGGTGATGATGGTTCAGAACTGGTTGACTCTGTTGAGGACCAGCATCCTTGATAATCCAGGAGGGAAGGGCCTAACTCACCAAGGCAGAGCGGAGGCTTCCTTGAGGGGTGGAGACCCTGTCCCTGAGCGTCCAGCCCTGCCGCACCTCCCACCCGCCGACCAGGTGCCCAGCCAGTCCTCAAAGCCCGTGGGCCAAAGCCTGCAGGAAAGTCCACTCCCACCTCCTGCTGGTCTGTGTCTCTGCTTGACGCTGACCAATACGAGGTTTAAGGAGCCCACAGGTCTAAGCGTCCAGCTCCGACTCTGCGTGTGGAGGGCGCTGGCTGAGAGCCGGGCCTGGTGACCCAGGGTCTGCATCACAGCAGGCTGGTGGCAGGGAGCTCAGGACCGCGAGCAGTGACGCTGGCCCACGGAGTCCCTCGGGGGCCCTTCGCTTCACTCTGAAGTGGCCTCACTCTCTGGCACCTCAGGCCCCAGCTCTCAGCCCTCAGAGGCTGCAGAGCCCAGGGCCAGTCTCTGGCCCTGGAGTCAGACACGCTCAGAGTTCTGAGTTTGAGGGTCTAACTGTGGTCTGGCCTCACAGTCCCAGTGCTGCCCACCTGCAACTCGAGGACAGCAAAGCCCACTGACAGCCTCACAGAGAGGACAAGATCAGCTCCTGAGCCCAGGAGTGGGCGGAGTCATTCCAGGGCCCTGTCCCGGCGGCAGGCGGCTCTTCTCCAGGGCTGCTGGGCTCCTGCTTTCACTTTCTCCCGCATCACCTATTTGTTAAAGGAGGCCCCACCAGCAGCGGGAGAGCCCCACATGCAGGGCTCAGAGTGGCCGGTGGGCGTGAGGCTCAGGCTCGCATGGACGGCTGGGCAGGTTACACACTGCACAACCTCACACTGCACGACCAGGATGTGACCTGTGCCCCCGGGAGCTGTGCAGCGGCAGTTTGCACCGCTGACACCATTTCCATCCGGGGCACCGGGTGTCACGGGCTGAACATTTGTGTCTCTCCAGTTCCACAGACTGAAGCCCTAACCCCCACCCCACGGAGATGGTATTGGGTGTGGGGTCTTTGGGAAGTGATGAGACTTAGCTGAGGTCCTGGGGGAGGGGCCCCAGGCTGAGATTGGTGTCCTCGCTAGAAGAGGAGGAGAGACCAGAGCTCACCCGCTACGTTGTCTGAGCGGTAAGTGACCCAGGGAGATGGTGGCCGTCCATGAGCCAGGAGCAGAGTCCTCACCAGGACACGGGTCTGCGGGCATCTCGATCGCAGACGCCCAGCCTCCAGACGCAGGGGAGACAGCTGTCTGTCGCTGGAACCGCCCAGGCTGCGGTTTTCCTTCCAGCAGCCGAGCTGGCTACCAGGATGGCCATGAGTGGCCCCTGTCCTGCCTACTCCTTGTCTCTGCCTACGCGCTGGAAGACGCTGCACGTGAGCCGTGGCCTTGGCGCTTCCCCAGGTGGCTAAGATTTAAGGGAAACGTTGCGGACGAAGGATCAGGAGAGGGAACGGGCCAGGGCTGCGTGCCAGTCACTCCCACGCGTGCCTTGGTTTCCCCTGGAGATTCTCACCCACGGCCTCTCCTAGGGCCACAGCTCCATCTGGTACACTGGGGGTGCTGGGAGACAGCCTCCTGCTGGCACTCAGCCCAGCGCAGCTCCTGCTGCTCCGGGACTTCCTGGGCATCCCGGGCCCTCCGCCTCTCACGCTGGTCTCGCTCGGGGGTGGGGTGGGGCAGACCCCGGACACACTGCCTCTGCCACCCACCGCGAGGACCCAGCCTGGCCTCGGAGCCCCGGGACTTCTTCCCCTTGCTCTTCCTTTTCTGTCTCACCTGAAATTCCTTTGTGCCTCTCTCAAGATAAACACCTGGAGTCATTTCCCTTCCCTTCTTTCTCTCGTCTTCAGACTTTTCTGCCTTGAAAACCTATTCAAACAAAACTGAATCGAAAGGAGTAGATGCTTTTCTAGCCTTCGATGCTGTCTGAGCCCGGCCTCCCGGTGCCCGCCCTCTTGTAACGAGGAAACACGCCACACACGGCTCAGCCCCCAAGCGCTGGGGGTTCCCGACAGCCCCGCAGGGCTCTGACGATTTGCTGGTTAGAGAAGCCCAGTCCAGGGCTAGACACTTGCATTCACACTGCCTAAGGACACGTAGGCTCCCTGCTGCTCCGGCCAAAGGCGCTCCCTGCGGACAGGAGCGGCCAATGCGCGTTTGCGGTCCGGCCGCCGCTCTGAGTCATGGCCCACGCGGGAGGTGAGCGGCCGCGCGTCCCCACCAGGCCCACCCGGAGCGCAGCGCTTGAACACGGAGGCCTGGAAGGGGAGGGTGGTTCCATCCGCCTGTGCCAGGCCAGCCGCTGAGCCGGGCCTGCAATTGTCATCAGCGGCTGTCGCCAGCAGCCACAGCCAGCTTGTCAGCAGGGCTGCTGGACGGGAGAGACTGGCTGTCCCGGAGCGAGGAGGGGGCGGGGCTCCCGGGGTGCACACCCCCCGCTGGTCCTAGCAGGGGGGGGGTCTGGGGGCTCTGCTCCATGGGGAGTGGGGCCCCCAAGTGCGACTCATCCTGTCCTGTTCCCATGAGAAAGGGGGTGATTCTTCTCTGAATCACCTAAAACATGTGGATCGTTCAGTTACAACAAGCTGGCTGCTTAGGGTCCAAGTTACATCATCTGTGGTCTGCTGGCTTGAGATGGAGGAGGAGAGAGAGAGAGAGACACAGAGAGACAGACGGACGGAAACACAGAGACAGAGAGAGGGACAGAGACGCAGAGGTACAGAGAGACCCAGAGTCGGAGACCAGGAGTCGCAGACACAGACGCAGAGTGAGGGGCAGCAGCAGGGAGGCCGGCAGACGTGCATCGGGAGCAGGAGCCCCAGGGCTGGCAGCCCCACCGGGCTGGCCGAGACGCACATGCCTTCCTGGGGTTTTCACTGGAAGCCGAGCTCTCCAGCAGGAGCTCTGACACATCTTGAGCTTCAGCTAAAAACAAGTTGATTCTGAACGATCAAGAGGAACCCGGGCTTTAGAAAATTAGACAGCTCGGTCTTTGCCAGGTTGGAAAAGGCTTCCTTTCCAAGCGAGCCCGCTGGAGATCCCCGCACAGAGCAGCAAGTCTGACCCGCAGAGGCTGCAGGGAGGCCTGAGGTCGGAGCTCGCGGGGGCCGGGCCGTCACTGAGAGCCGCCACCGGGCTGGCCCAGCCTCGCTGTCCGGGTCCTACCCGCCCAGGCTGCCCTCAAGCCCACCGGCCCCAGACGCCCTGTCCCTCTCCTCCTGGCCTCCAGGTGGAGGAAGCCCCACCCCGTCACCAGGCTTTTCCAGGTTCCAACCAGTGTTAACTGGGGCGGACTCTGCCTGGGAATCTGGCCTTGCTTGCCGTCTCTGGACAGGCATGGCAGTTATTTCAGGACTCACCAGCTTCTAGACCCCTCCAGGCCTGGGGGGGGGGGAAGGCTGGTCATTTCTCCATGGAACAGGTGATGGGCTGCTGCCTGGGTTGCTGAATGCGGGTGTCAAGACGTGCATGTTGCCTGAGGAAGAGACACTCCCTTGTTCTTTTAAACCACGAAGATAGTGGGAGATGTTTGTTACTCAGTGTAACCGAGCCTGTGCTAACACATACAGGAAGGAAATATTCCCTCCTCACTCAAAAGGACGGAGGTGTCTTTAGAGAGGTGACGTGACTGCTCAAGGTCACGGACCCAACTAGTGGCAGGACAAAGTCAAGGCCCCAGTCTGGCCTTTGACCCAAAGCAGGAGCCTGGGGGCTGAGGGGTGGGGGCATCTGGGCTGACGTGCCTCTCACTTCTCCTGGGAATTACTCAGGGTCCCTTTTTACGATTCTGTCCTCAGAGGGTGAGGAGAAAGGTTTATGCACGAAGCAGCAGACGCCAACATGGTCTTAAGTTTCTTCTGCAGCAGAAATCCCAACCGAACCACCATCCCAGTGACCCTGGAAGGCGCTGGATGTCACGCCAGCTGCCGCAACCCTGGGCGGCAGCAACAGGAAGCGTCCTCCTAGGGGCAGCAGGCCCCTCCTGAAGCGTGCCCTCCAGCTGTGCATGGGGCCAGATGTGAGCCCCACTGAGGGGAGGTCGTGGGGTGGGCGGGGCAGTGAAAAACTCCTTCCAGACAAATCCTTGCACCTTTGGTTACAAAGCTGAAAAGGTCTCTGGCAAAGTGGGCGTTTCTGGAGCAGCCGCAGGTATCGTGGGGGCCGGGGTGAGTCTGTTCCTTTGTTTGGGCCACAGTTTTCCTGTTTCTAGAAGAAAAGCGTAAAATGTATCTCTCGAGGGCCACCTTAGTCCACGGCCAGATCACTGGGCACAGTTGATGGTTTGGTAAGGAGCCTCTCCCATCCCCCATCCTGGTCTCTCACCAACATTCCTAAAGTTTGGGTGATAATTCACTGTGGGGTTTTTGGGTGATTGCTTAAGGAACGTCCTTATCCATGGAGTTCCAAGACACTCTGAGACATCATTTGAGGCTCCTCAGAGAATCGTAAAACCCGGGGTCAACAGCCACGCTTGTGATCTGAGATAGTGAAAGGGCTGAATCTACTTTCTGGGAAGGCTGATCTGTGACTAAGGCCTGTCCAGAGCTTACCAGCCCCCGTCACCACCCCCAGATGGAGCAGAAAGTGACTCGGCCCCAGGAGCCTCCGGAACAGCCCCCCACAGCCCACCCCCGCGGTGGGTTAGCCCCGAGCCTCCGTCGGTTTTGATTCTGCGGCTTTTTCCAAACCCAAGGCATGATTCATGTCCCGGAGCGACTCGTGGAATTTCTGAGAGCAGAGCGCTGAGGAGTCTGTGCTTCCGAGAGGCTCCCCTGCTCCCACCTTCAGCAGTGGCTGGAGAAGGAAGCTAGGAAAAACGCACCGCATTCTTCCTGCATGAAACACCGTCCCCGTCGGGGAGGACGCGGTGGCCGAGAGCCTGGCGGGCTCCCGGCGTCTCCGCTGGCGCTTTATAAATTCGCTCAGGCTGGTTTTCTTTGACAAGCCCAGTAGTTATCTGAACCCACAGGACAGCTCACAGTCTGTAGCGCCGCCATTTGCTGGCAAAGCCCGTGGGTCGTCTCTTCTTCCCGTTGCTGTTTTCTTCTCAGAGCAAGAGGATGCCAGCCGGAGTGGAGGTGGGAGGTCCATCCCCTGTCCTAACTGAGGACCAGGGCCATGCCCCGGCCAGGCGTCTCCCGGGAGGACCCTTGGTGCTCCCGTACAGCAGAGGGTACTGCAGACCCGGCGGAGAGATGGGTGAACCTGTCTAGCTAATCGCTGCTTGGTTCCTCCATGCCGATGAGAACAGGCTGTTTTCCGCTGAGCTTTTATCTGGAGTGGATCTCACTCCTGCCCCGGAGCAGAGCGATGAGACATAAAAGCGCCAGAGGAGCAGCGGTCTCTGTGGGCCTTTGAGCCTTCGGGGGAGCGACAAGGCTGCCTTTGTGCCGCCCACAAAGGGTCTCGGGAGAAGGACCCTCCTGAAGGAGGGGGCAGCCCACGGGAACTCATGCAGACCTGGGGTCTGCTGTGTGGGGCACGCTCAGGGAGTGTGGGCACTTTCCCTACACCTAAATAGTCCCTCAGGCTTCCCAGGGGGCTCGGTGGTAAAGAATCTGCCTGCCAGTGCAGGAGACTCAGGAGATGCCAGTTCCATCGCTGGGTCGGGAAGAGCCCTTGGAGGAGGAAATGGCAACCCACTCCAGCATTCTTGCCGAGGAACTCCCATGGGCAGAGGAGCCTGGCGGGCTACAGCCCACGGGGTCTCCAAGAGCCGACCGAGGAGCCCCCGACTCGGACGGTTTCCACTCATTCACTCGTTCATCAGCCTCGTTTCTCACTCTGGAAAAGTGCTCCCTCAGCCGTCTGCCCCAGGCCTTCCTCGGCACTCGGGACCTTCCGTCTTCCTTGTGGCCGGAGGGATCTTTCCTTGTGCCACGAGAACTCCTCGTGGAGGCTGTGGGATGCCTTTCTCTGACTAGGGATGGACCCCAGGCCTTCTCCACCGGGAGCATGGCGTCTCAGCCACCGGACCACCAGGGAAGCCCCTAAGCTTTATTTTTAAAAGCGGTTTTAGGTTCACCGCAAAGTTAAGCCAGAAGTGCAGAGGTTTGTCATACACCCCCTCTTTCCCCCACACACTGCAATCACAACCCTCCCCACCCTCACCGCCTCCCGCCAGAGCTGTGACGAATGATGGGCCCACCTGACGTGTTGTTATCACCGAAAGTCCATACTTGTCTCTGAAGTCACTCTTGGTGTTGGACATCCACGGATTTGGGCAAACAGACGCTGACACGTATTCATCCTTATGGTTTCATACAGAGTAATTTCACTGCATGAAGCTACGCCGAGAATCCTGACCATCCTCTGGGCCCTATCTATTTGTCCCTTCTTCACCCCGATTTTTTTGTTTTACTGGTTAGGGTTAGGATTCGGGTTAGTTTTGCCTTTTCCAGAATGTCATGTAGTTGGAGTCACAGTGTGTAGCCTTTTCAGATTTATCTTCTTTCGCTAGTAATGTGCATTTAAGTTTCCTGCTTGTCTTTTTATGACTTGAGAGCTCCTTCCCTTTTAGTATTCCACCGTCTGTATGGACCACTGTTGATTTATCCATTCACCTTCTGAAGAACATCGTGGTTGCTCCTAAGTTTCCATAATTATGAATAAAGCTGCTGTACAGGTCTGTAAAATCAAAGCTATGTTTTTCCCAGTAGTCACATATGGCTGTGAGAGTTGAACCATAAAGAAGGCCTGAGCGTTGAAGAATTGATACTTCCAAGTTGTGGTGCTGGAGAAGACTCTTGAGAGTCCCTTCGACAGCAAGGAGATCAGACAAGTCCACCNTGTAAAATCAAAGCTATGTTTTTCCCAGTAGTCACATATGGCTGTGAGAGTTGAACCATAAAGAAGGCCTGAGCGTTGAAGAATTGATACTTCCAAGTTGTGGTGCTGGAGAAGACTCTTGAGAGTCCCTTCGACAGCAAGGAGATCAGACAAGTCCACCCTAAAGGAAATCAACCCTGAATATTCATTGGGAGGACTGATGCTGAAGCTGAAGCTCCAATACTTTGGCCACCTGGCTTGAAGAGTCGACTCATTGGAAAAGACGCTGATGCCAGGAAAGATTACAGGCAAGAGGAGAAGGGGACGACAGAGGATGAGATGGTTGGATGGCACCACTGAGTCAACGGACGTGAATTCTGAGCAAAGTCAGGGAGACAGTGGAGGACAGAGGAGCCTGGCGTGCTTCAGCCCCTGGAGTCGGGGAGTCAGACGCGACGTAGTGCCTGAACAACAGAAACTGCTATAAACGTCCGCGTGCATTTTCAGGGTGGATATGTTTTCAGTTCACGTGGACAAGTATCAAGGAGCATGACTGCCGGATGATACGGTGAGAGTGTGTTTTCCACGGTGGCCGCACCGTCTCACCTTCCCACCCGCCGTGGATGAGCTCCCGCTGCTCCGGATCCGCCCAGCGTGTCGTGGGGTCTGTGCTCCTCACCTTTCGTGTGCTAGCAGGTGTGTGGTGGCGCTTCAGCTCACACTTGCTTTAACTTGCATTTCCCTAGTGACCAGTGGTCAGGAAGCAAGTTAGAACCCTGTAGGAGCAACCGATTGGTTCAAGATTGAGAAAGGAGCCAACAGGG
This sequence comes from Neotragus moschatus, assembly GCA_006410615.1. Taxonomy (NCBI): domain Eukaryota; kingdom Metazoa; phylum Chordata; class Mammalia; order Artiodactyla; family Bovidae; genus Neotragus; species Neotragus moschatus. The sequence continues at coordinate 9,345 of SJYA01014907.1, forward strand.
CTGCCCGCTGCCACTCTGTTTGCTTAACCTCTGCGCTGAGCACATCATGAGAAATGCAGGGTGGATGAGTTACAAGCTGGCATTAAGACAGGAGAAACATCAGCTACCTCAGACATGCGGATGGTACCACTCTGATGGCAGAAAGTGAACAGGAACTAAAGAGCCTCTTGATGAGGGTGAGGGAAGAGAGTGTAAGAGCTGGCTTAAAACGAAATATTAAAAGCCACTAAGATCATGGCATCTGGCCCCATTCAGTTGAGTTCGGTTCAGTCGCTCCGTGGTGTCTGGCTCTTTGTGACCCCATGAACTGCACCACGCCAGGCCTCCCTGTCCATCACCAACTGGAGTTCACTCAAACTCATGTCCACTGAGTCGGTGACACCATCCAGCCATCTCGTCCTCTGTCGTCCCCTTGTCCTCCTGCCCCCAATCCCTCCCAGCATCAGAGTCTTTTCCAATAAGTCATTTCTTTGCATGAGGTGGCCAAAGTACTGGAGTTTCAGCTTTAGCATCAGTCCTTCCAGTGAACACTCAGGACTGATCTCCTTCAGAATGGACTGGTTGGATCTCCTTGCAGTCCAGGGGACTCTCAAGAGGCTTCTCCAACACCACAGTTCAAAAGCAGCAATTCTTCAGTGCTCAGCCTTCTTCACAGTCCAACTCTCACATCCATACATGACCACTGGAAAAACCATAGCCTTGACTAGACGGACCTTTGTGGGGAAAGTAATGTCTCTGCTTCTTAATAATGCTATCTAGGTTGGTCATAACTTTCCTTCCAAGGAGTAAGCTTCTTTTAATTTCATGGCTGCAATCACCATCTGCAGTGATTTTGGAGCCCAGAAAAATAAAGTCAGCCACTATTTCCTCTGTTTCCCCATCTATTCGCTGTGAAGTGATGGGACCAGATGCCATGATCTTCGTTTTCTGAATGTTGAGCTTTAAGCCAACTTTTTCACTCTCCTCTTTCACTTTCATCAAGAGGCTTTTTAGTTTCTTTTCACTTTCTGCCATAAGGGTGGTGTCATCTGCATATCTGAGGTTATTGATATTTCTCCCAGCAATCTTGATTCCA
>SJYA01014909.1:0-10178 GCA_006410615.1 Neotragus moschatus
GGCCTGGTGTGCTGCTATTCATGGGGTCGCAAAGAGTCGGACACGACTGAGCAACTGAACTGAACTGAGCTGAAGTACATTATCACAGAATTATTCATTAGGACCAAAGGACACCTAGAAATTATTAAAATCTAACACATTGGACTAGGATTAGACAAGAGTAGGATTAGCCTAATACTGTTAGAAGGGTTAAGGTTTTGAGAATCTGTTTCCTGTTTGTAATGTGGTGATAATAAAGTATATCTCACAGGAGGGTGAATGATTCAATGAGATGAAAGCCTAGATATTTGATCACAATTCCCAGTAGTGGTATGAGTTCAAAAACTAAACAATATGTGATTTTGTGTTAGTGAGCCTAATGAGAAATGAAGAGGGACATTCTTAAATTCCTGATATAAAGTTTCTAAACCCACAAGATAACACTTTAACAGAGATATCTGTCCGTGTTGACAGATTTAAATGCAATGAGCTAAACTATTTCAAATGGCCATTGAGTTGAATCTCATAATTTTTTTAACTATTCACCTATGAGACATTTAAATTATTTCCTAATGTTTCCTGGTATAAACAATGCTTCAAGAAATATATTCATACATACTGATTTTCAACATGCTGAACTCTTTTTTTTTTTTTTTTTGGTGTTCAAAAAGGCTGGAATAAAGCAAATTAAATTTTTTAGAATTAAGAAAATAAATACAATGGGCTACATGATTTGAAGGATCCTAGAAAGAACAGACCTGTACATTTAGCCCAGCTATAGACTTCTCTGCATTCTCAGTCACAATTCAGGAGAAGGAGAATCTTAGAATCTTTATCACTAATGTGAAAGAGGATACCAGATCACTTTTCACAATTTTTTTCTCCAGCCTATTCCCCGTGCATGTTAGTCAGTCTTCCCCTATACAATCATAATAGTTTATGCAAGACTCTGTCATTGCTTAAAGTACTTTTTCTTGTATTATCCATTGTCCTTAGAATGGCTTTCATTCTCCTTCTTTCAAACTTAAAGCCATTTACTAATTAAGTTTTGTGACACTAGTCTTTAACAGCACGATGAGGGAATGTTTAAATGAAAAAAGCAATATCAACATTGAACGAGTGCCTAGAAGTGTATGGTGATGGGGCAGGGAGGATGGGGACGTATGTGGATTACTATATTGAAGATGGAAAGAGGGACTCCAAAGGAGATGGAAGGGCTTTAAAGGTGAACATCATCACTCTCACATTATTGCAGTCAGAAGAATCATTTTTCATCAGCCCAGCATTGGGGCTTCCCTGGAGACTCAGCAGTAAAGAATCCACCCACCAATAGAAGAGACTCAGGTTCAATATCTGGGTCTGGAAGATCTCCTGGAGAAAGAAAGGGGAACCCACTCCAGTATTCTTGCCTGGTAAATCCCATTGACAGAAGGTCCTAGCAGGCTACAGACATTGGGTTTGCAAAGACTTGGACATGGCTTGAAGATTAAACAACAACAACAACAATCAGTCCAGCATAGCTTGGAGGAATTACTCAATTTCATGATAAGGTTGTTTCTTCAATAAGTTAGGAATTCTACTGATATGAAGGTTAAGAAATAGAAAAAAAGCAATTTTAGGAAGAATCCATAGGAAACAAATTAAAATGATTTTTAAGGTAGAATCCAGTTAACCAACTCTATTTTTGCAGTATAATATTTTTAAATATATAGCTCAAAATAAATGTGGCTGAAAGGTCAAATGGGGGTGAATGGAAGTTTACAGCTATTTATGTGAGTCCCTAGTTTGTGACAGTCTCTGCTATTTCTTTCTTTCTTTTTTATTTTGCATGCATTGTTATAGTTAAACTGTGGATATGACATATTCTATATGGTCTTTTTAAAAACAGGAAGAAACTTGCAGGTACAAACTTGAACAATAATTTGTCACAAAATTTAATAGTTTTCTAAGTAATTTTCTATGTCTTTTAGTTTCTGTAAAGACTTAATTAATTTAAAAATAACCTTGAACAAATCAAACATATAAACAAGTCATATAACCTCATCCCCTTACATTCTCTAAAGTAATAGGAATAATTTAGTAGAACATCAAAAAGGATAACAGATAAATTCTCCTGATTCCAAGAAGCCTGCTAAGACCCAGAAATCACTAGGTAAAGCAGGTTCAATTTTCATATACCTCAAATCAATAGCTAATTTTTAGTCTTAGTTTTACAGATCACTAAAAGAAAGGTATAGAGATAAATGACAAAGTATAACAGTACACCAAAATGGCAATATCTCCACTGAGGCTTCAGATTTCCTCCTCAGTTGTTTTCCTAGATCTCCAAGCTGGCAACTCTGGCTGTCCCTGCCTCTCAGTCTCCTCTTTTTACTGGCCATAGGGTCCAACATCACCCTCTTGAACTCCATCCGGCTGGAGGCCTCTCTACATGAGCCCATGTACTACCTGCTTAGCCTCCTCTCCCTGCTGGACATGGTACTCTGGGTCACTGTCGTCCCCAAGGTCCTGGCCATTTTCTGGTTTGACCTCAGGTCCATCAGCTTCTCTGCCTGCTTCCTCCAGATGTTCAACATGAACAGTTTCCTCCCCATGGAGTCCTGCACATTCATGGTCATGACCTATGACCACTATGTGGCCATCTGCCATCCCATCCATCATCACTGACCAATTTGTTGTCAAGGTAGTCATTTTTATTTTGGCAAGAAATTCCCTTACTATTCTGCCCATTGCTATTCTCTCAGGACAACTCCATTATTGTGGGAGAAATGTCACTGAGAACTGCATCTGTGCCAATATATCTGTCCAGGCTCTCTTGTGATGATATTGCCATCAATCATCTCTATCATTTTGCATTTGACTGGGCACTACTGGGATCTGACTTAATCCTCACCTTCCTCTCCTATACCCTCATACTGTGGGCTGTGCTGAGACTCAAGTCAGAAGGAGCTGTGGCCAAGGCCGTAAGCACGTGTGGCTCCTACTTCATCCTTATTCTCGTCTTCAGCACCATCCTCTTGGTCTTTGTCCTCACTCATGTGGCAAAGAAGTCATTCCTGCAGCCCTCAACCCCATTGTTTATGGGGTATGAACCCAGGAAATCAAGTAAGGAATCCAGAGATTACTGAAGAAAGGATGGTAATTAAGACAACCAGGTAGGATGATTTTTAAGTCAATAATAAATGAATGGACTGAAGTTCATATCTGTAAGTTTTAATCTCAAACGGTATGAACCGACTGTGTCCCCTTTAATAAAACTGCAGTTGCATTTAGAGTTTCTCTTTTTCTCACTCCTCATCAGAAATCTCCTTGGCCCTTCTCCTTTTGTCCCACACTTATCTTATTTTGCCCAAAATATTGAGTTTTCTTAGACAGGTTTTAATGAGAAATTTATGTTCATAAATACATAACTGTTAACATGACATAAATTTTATATTCTTTTGGGGGGGTTATTTTATTTATTTATTTTACTTTACAATATTGTATTGGTTTTGCCACACATCAGATGCTTTGTGAGCTGTGACATATAATGTGTACTGTGTTCTTATTCTTGTATACACAGAAGTGAGCATATTGGAGATAAAGACATGAATTTCAGGCCTTAATATTAGAAGGTTATTGCTAGTCTGTAATTGGGTATTTTCTCTGAATCTTCAACCTCATTACTGGCTTTTCTGTAATTGAGTGTTCTCTCTCAACCTGCAAGCACATTGCTGACTTCCTTTGTCATTCTGTCTCTTCTCTTCTAGCAGACAAAGTTTTCTTTGCAAATGTGTATTGCAAAAAGGACTTCCCTATAGCTCAAATGATAAAGAATCTGCCTGTCATGCAGGAGACCAGGGTTCATTCCCTGAGTCAGGAAGATTCTCTGAAGAAGGGAATGGCAATCCACTCTGGTATTCTTGCCTGGAAAATCCCATGGACAGAGACACCTGGCAGACTACAGTCCATGAGATTACAAAGAGACTAAACCAAACCACATTACGAAATGACAAGAGTTATGCCTCTATTGTTCATGTTTGTAACAATTATCAGAGTTTTCTTATATTTCTTTAAGGACTTCCCTGTAGTTTAAATGGTAAGGAATCGGCCTGCAATGCAGGAGACCAAGGTTCAATCTCTGAGTCAGTAAGATCCTCTGGAGAAGGGAAGGTCAATACACCCCAGTATTCTTGCTTGGAGAATCCCATGGACAGAGGAGCCTGGCAGACTACAGTCCATGGTATTGCAAAGAGTCAGACACGACTGAGTGACTAAACCACTTTCTTATATTAAGAGATGCCTAATTTTTATCCCCATGAATCTAAACTTGACCACTTATCTTTGTGATTCAGAGTGTTACAGTATAAGGTATGTAAATATAGCTTTGCTAATAAGTTAAAGATTTGTAAGCGTTATAACATATGATTCAGAAATAACACTGAAATATAAAACAGATTACATGATTATTGATTCCTATGATTTTGATATCTTCTGAGCACATATCTCCTGTGTCTAGGAATTCTGTTAACTATTAAGCTACAAAAGTAAATAGGATTTTATTATTGCTCAAAGTTTGATTTGGAGGAATATAAATATTAATTCCAGGAATATATTCTTCTCAAATGAAGAGGCTGAGAAATGAAATAATGTGCCTGTATGGGTATTAAGATGCTGGGCATCCAAGGAAAGCACTGGATAGTGTTAGAAGGTCTGAGTTGTAAGCCTTGCACAACCACAAAAGAAAAAAAAAGTAGTTTTAGGGGAACAAATAAGTGATGTCACTGTGCTTAACAGCATTATATTATCTTATAACAGTGAACAGTTTTAGAAGACCCTTGTGTGCTCAATGACAACTTCAACATGTATTGTTTTGACCATGAACAGAAAAGCTCCCCAAAGCATTCAAAACTATCCCCAAAGTCTAGTTCTTTCAGTCTTCACTGAGAGCACCAGGAATACATCCCTTGACCTACTTAAGCATGCTTTTTGCAAAGCTATATCCATTTCCTTTTCTTCTTCACCTCACAATGAGAAACAATAAATTGGTATTTGCATTCTTAGTTCCTTCTATGAATGACTACTTGAAAAGTAAGCATGCACTCACATAAAAAGCAATAAGTAAAAGCATGTTCAATATTTTAATCAAGAATAATACATTTCTCAAAAGTAAAATAAATTTTAAGATCCAAATATGTTCACATCATAGCTAATCTTTTTCTTTATTACTTAAAGAAGATATTCCAAAAAAAAAACCTCAATGACTCAAAGAATTCAATCTAAGAATAATGTCTTACTTAAAATGTGCATGCATAGATACCTGTTTCTACAGTTCCCATATATAGCTTATCATTAAAATCATCACATCAATTTGGAGCTATACCTCTGTTTCTTGATTCAACAACAATTTGCATACATTCCTTTATCACCAATACCCAACACTATGCCTAATACATATATTATATTCAAATAGTTTTGATTAAATGAATGAATATATAACCAAAACTAATAAAATATAGTCAAGTTAATTGTTTGAAAATCAGAACATACATTAAAACTCTAAGAGTGCCACACAGCAAAAGGCCTAGCTAGTGTAATTTATGCCCTCCATATACCTCAAGGGGACTTCTTTGGTGGCTCAAATGGTAAAGAATCTGCCTGCAATGCAGGAGATCCAGGTTCTATCCTGGGTTGGGAAGATCCCCTGGAGAAAAGAATGGCAACCCACTCCAGTATTCTTGCCTGGGAAATCCCATGGACAGAGGAGCCTGGTGGGCTACAGTCCATGGGGTTACAAAGAGTCAGACATGACTGAAAGACTAACACACATGAGACTTGTATTATTTGAGCTTCCCTGATACCTCAGTTGGTAAAGAATTCAGCTACAGTGCAGAAGACCCTGGTTCAATTCCTGGGTCTAGAAGATCCCTGGAGAAGAGATAGACTACCCACTCCAGTCTTATTGGGCTTCCCTTGTGGCTTAGCTGGTAAATAATCCACTTGCAGTGTGGGAGACCTGGGTTTGATCTCTAGGTTGGGAAGATCCCCTGGAGAAGAGAAAGACTACCTACTCTAGTATTCTGGACTGGTGAATTCCATGGACTATATAATCCATGGGGTTACAAAGAGTCAGACACAACTGCGTGACTTTTACATATGCCTCAAGGAAGGCTAAATCTTGGATGTGTCAGTCAGTGTCTGACTCTTTGTGATCCCATGAACAGTAGCCCTCCAGGCTTCTCTGGCCATGGGATTTTTCAGGCAAGAATGCTGGAGTGGGTTGTCATTTCCTCCTCCAGAGTATTTTGCCAACCCAGGGATGGAACCCACATCTCCTGGGTCTTCCCATTGAACCACCAGGGAAGCTCAACTGAATTTTACTGTTATTAAATTCTGTTATTTGAGTCTTAGGTGAGTGACTCTCAAATTGTACCATCTCTATAACTCTAATATTATGTGTTTAGCTTTAAAACAATTATCTCCTAAATGTTTAAGAGGATGTACACATTGAAAGAGGAGAGTTAAAAAGTTAGCTTCAAGCTCAACATTCAGGAAATGAAGATCATGGCATCCAGTCACATCACTTCATGGGAAATATATGGGGAAACAGTGTCAGACTTTATTTTTCTAGGCTCCAAAATCACTGCAGATGATGACTGCAGCCATGAAATTAAAAGACGCTTACTTCTTGGAAGAAAAGTTATGACCAATCTAGATAGCATATTCGAAAGCAGAGACATTACTTCACCAACTAAAGTCCATCTAGTCAAGGCTATGTTTTTTCCAGTAGTCATGTATGGATGTGAGAGTTGGACTGTGAAGAAGACTGAGCGCTGAAGAATTGATGCTTTTGAACTGTGGTGTTGGAGAAGACTCTTGAGAGTCCCTGGGACTACAAGGAGATCCAACAGGTCCATTGTGAAGGAGATCAGCCCTGGGATTTCTTTGGAAGGAATGATGCTAAAGCTGAAACTCCAGTACTTTGGCCACCTCATGCAAAGAGTTGACTCATTGGAAAAGATTCTGATGCTGGGAGGGATTGGGGGCAAGAGGAGAAGGGGATGACAGAGGATGAGATGGCTGGATGGCCTCACTGACTCTATGGATGTGAGTCTGAGTGAACTCCGGGAGTTGGTGATGGACAGGGAAGCCTGGCGTGCTGCGATTCATGGGCTCGCAAGAGTTGGACATGACTGAGTGACTGAACTGAATCGAACTGACATATATGGCTTCCCAGGTGGCACTAGTAGTAAAGAACCCACCTGCCAATGCAGAAGACATAAGAGAAAGAAGTTGGATCCCTGGGTCAAGAAGATCCTCTGAAGGAGGGCATGGCAACCCACTCCGGTATTCTTACCTGGAGAATCCCATGAACCTGGTGGGCTACTGTCAGTAGGGTCACAAAAAGTTGGACAGCACTGAAGCAACTTAACACGCAAATGTGCATGCAAACGTGTATACATTTTTAAATAAAATAGATTCAAAATGACTAATATTTATCCTGTGTGGTTTATGTATCAGTTAGGTTCAGTTCAGTTCAATCGCTCAGTCGTGTCCGACTCTTTGCGACCCCATGAATCGCAGCATGCCAAGCTTCCCTGTCCATCACCAACTCCTAGAGTTCACTCAGACTCATGCCAATTGAGTCAATGATGCCATCCAGTCATCTCACCCTCTGTCGTCCCCTTCTCCTCCTGCCCACAATCCTTCCCAGCATCAGAGTCTTTTCCAATGAGTCANCCTAAAGGAGATCAGTCCTGGATGTTCATTGAAAGGACTGATGTTGAAGCTGAAACTCCAATACTTTGGGACCTGATGAGAAGAGCTGACTCATTTGAAAAGACCCTGATGCTGGGAAAGATTGAGGGCAGAATGAGAAGGGGACAACAAAGGATGAGATGGTTGGATGGCATAACCAACTCAATGGACAGGAGTTTGTGTAAACTCCAGGAGTCAGTGAAGGATAGGGAGGCCTGGCGTGCTGCAGTTCATGGAGTTGCAAAGAGTCGGACACAGCTGAGCGACTGAATTGAACTGGGGGTAGTAACTTCAAATTGGCAGGAGGGTCCTTTCTGTGGTGATAAAACTATTCTAAAATTGAACTGTGGTGATGTATACAAGATTACAATTCAAAACCATTGAATCGTACACTTAAATTCTATGGTATGCAAATTATCAATAAAGATGTTAGAAACAATTGCAGAATGATTGAATACAGAACATAAGGAAAGGAAGAGACCTAAATCCACATATCAACAATTATGTTCAATATAAGTAGTATAAGCACATCAACTGAACAAAAGAACTTGTCAGATTGGATAAAAACAGTAACCCACTTCCCTTGTGGCTCAGACAGTAAAGAATCTGCCTGCAACGTGGGAGACCTGAGTTCGATCCCTGGGTTGGGAAGATTCCCTGGAGAAAGAAATGGCAACCCACTCTAGTATTCTTGCCTGGAGAATCCCCACGGACAGAGGAACCTGTCAGGGCTGCAGTACATGGGGTCACAAAGAGTCAGACACAGACTGAGCAACTAAGCTTGCACATATGCTATCTGTAAGAAATCCACTTTAAAAAATAAAATATACACAAATAAAAAGTTAAGAGATGAAAATATAAATACCATGGAAACACTAATCAAAACAAAACCAAAGGAGTGACTTCCCTGGTGGTCCAGTAGTTAAGTGCCAATGCAGGGAACACGAGTTCTACAGGGTCACTCGTTTGATTCCTGATCCAGGGAACTAAGATCCCATATGCCATAGAGCAACGAAGCCTGTGCACCACAACTACTGAGTCCATATTCCACAACTACTTAAGTCCATACAACCCAGAGTCTGTGCTCCACACACAAAAGACACTGCAGTAAGAAGCCCACACACTGCAACTAGAGAGTAGCCCCGACTCGCCACAAATAAAAGCCCATGAACAGCAACGAAGACCCAGAGCAACCAAAAATAAATAAACTTTTTTAATTAAAAAAAATTTTCCCTATAAAAAGAAAACTAATATGGCTATACTAAGGTCACATAAAGTAAACTTCAGAACAAGGACCACTATCAGGAATAAAGAGCTACATTTTGAAATGATAAAAGAGTTAATTCACAAAGGCAGCATCACAATACTAAATGCATATGCACCTAACAACTGGTACTCAAAATACACAAAGCAAAACTAGTATTACTAAAAGTCAAATTCACAAGGAAACACTACTCTCTCAGTAATCAATAGAACAAGCAAATAGAAAATCACAGAGATATAAAAGACCTGAACAATACTGTCAACCAGTTTGACCTAACTGACATTCACAGAGTACTTCAGTACGCATGAAAGAGTCACCAAGGTAGACCGTATTTCCAGGCCATAAAATAAAAGTTAATGAATTTAAAAGCTATGAAGTCATACATAATGTATTCTTGAGCCATAATGAAATAAAATAGAAATCAATGACAGAAAGACACATGGGGAAATCCTAAGATAATTGGAAACTAAAGATACTACAAATAACCCATGTATCACAGCCTAAGTCTTAAGGGAAATGACAAAATATTATTTAATTGGATGAAAATGAAAATATGACATTTTAAAGTTTGAGGATATTTATATTAGTAAGAAAGAATGTTCCGAAATTAGATATTGGTAACCATTGTATGACACTGTGAATATACTGAAAACCACTGAATTATAAAAAGAGGTTGAATTTGATGGTGTGTGAGTTATATCTCAATTTAAAAACATTGAAGAGAGAAGAAAGATCTCAGACCAAACTTTTAAGATTCCATCTTAAACTAAAAAAAAGAAAAACAAACCAAATCCAAAAAAAACAAAAGGAAAAAAATAGTAAAAATAAGATTCGAGTTTGATAAAATTACAAATAGAAAAACAATAGAGAAAATAATGAAAACAAAAGTTGATTTTTTTGAAATGATTAATAAAATTGACAAATCTCTAGACAAACTGACCAAAGGGATTAAAAAAAAAAAAAGAAAAACTCCCATTATCTGGAATAAAATAAGGGACACCACTACAGGAACTACAGATGTTAAAAAGGATAAGGAGATATTATGAACAATCTGCCCATTGTATTAGTTTTCTATATTCTTTAACAAACTACCATAAGCACAGTGGTTTAAAAGAACACATTTATTATCTCACATTTTAAAGAGTTCCCACATGGTTTAGCAACATGCTATATTTAGGGTTTCAAGAGGCTGCAATCA